>CAUYRH010038343.1:0-31190 GCA_963574655.1 Perodicticus potto | reverse complement strand
TTTCTTGTAGATTCGCATATATGTGGCCAAAGGAACAACTCCATGTTTTCTAAAAGGCCTAGAGAACATGTAACGGGTGCCTCTCCTCTTTCCCTTTGTGTTTGTCATTTTGGTGAATTACTGGAAGATGGCGTCTCCTCACAAATCATCTTTGATGAAAAATTAAACAGAGACTAAAAGACTTCCTGCTTCATAGCTAATGAACAGATAGAAACACATTTAGGAGACTTGAATTGAATTGAACATTTGCATCTAGAAATCCTTTAAAATGAACTAATGTGCATTTTTCAATATTCTGATGATAAAATAAATTGGTACTATGGCATGCTACATAGAAAATAATGAGGTTGATCTGGACATATTGACAAGCAATCATATTTATTGCTGGGATGAGTGTGTGTGTTTTAAAGCACTTCACAAATGGAAAGGAAACCAGAGTAACAAACACAAAAGCCTAAAGAGAGCAACAGGTATTGAACACGTGAAAAGCTAGTTATTTGTCAATAATCACTACACAGTTCACGTTTCAGGAAAGTACTGTGTAGCTATGCAACCTTTCAGATCATTGTGTGGGTCAAATCAAACACCATACTGGTTTTTTGTAAGCAACAGTTTTTTGAGAAACCAAACTCTGTATGTGTGTATTTCCTTGCCTATGTAGTACACATGTGTGTTTCTATATGGAATGTAAAATACCTAGAAAGATAAATACATAAACTATTATTGGTGCTTATACTTATCTTTGAGAAACCAAACCAAAGAAATTGGGGGTTTGAGTCCAGGAGAATAGTCAGGCGACATCCACGTTCCCTGCATCAACAGGACCTAAGTTTCACAGATGTTCTTTAGAGATGATTTTCAGATTCTATAAGGCCTTTAAAAATAGCATGGAATCAGAAACAGATCTGGGCTTCATGAATTAATCAAACAGGCATTTGTTGGGTGCCTTCTATACACCAAATGTAGCTGTAGTCAGTTCCCTGAAGATACAGTGATGAACATAGTTGTTCGTCCCTGAACATAATTTGTTCCCTACAGAATAAACTGTGTTCAGTGGGAACTTTTATGTTCTTTATATTTCTCTGTTTTATTGTTAAAATGGTGATGTAGCCATGTTTTAATAAGTAATTGTGCTTTATAAAAATTCAAATGTAACTCATCATTTGTGGAAATTTGGAAAATAATAAAAAGGATAGATTAAAAAATCACTCATAATCTCACTACTGATCATTGCCTTAGTCTTCTTGTGCTGCTATCACAAAATCTCATAGACTGTGGTTTGAAAAACAAGCATTTATTTCTCACAGTTCTGGAGGCCAGGAAGTTCAAGACCAAGGTCCCAGCATGGTCTGATTCTGGGCTGGGCCCTCTTCTAGGTTTGCAGACGGCTGCCTGCTTGCTGCAGCTTCATGTGGTGATGAGAACAAGAGCTCTCATGTCTTGTCCTCTTCTTACAGGGCACTAATTCCATCATGGGCTTTCCACCCTTGGGGATTGAGACTTCAAAATAGGACTTGGGTGGAGACTCAAACAGTTAGCTCATACCTACCTATCTTTTATGGTATATTTCCTTCCAGTCTATTTTTCCCCTAAATGTATTTCAAATAGTTTGTACTCAAGTTTTATACAGTTTTTTGCCCTGTCATAATTTTTTCCTTATCATTTTATTGAGTAGATTATTACTTTAAGAGAGATTCATGTAGGTGGAATTAGTGGCTCAAAGAGAATAGACTTATATTTTTGTGCATATTGTTAATTAGCTTTGCAGAAAGCTTGAACCAATTTATAGTTCTGCCAACAGTATGTAAAAGCACTTGTTTTACTGTGCTCTTGACAACATGGAGAATTATCAATTTAAAAACCATAAAAAATGCCATCCAATTTTTCAAAACTTGTTATTGAAGTATAAAGTTACATACAGAAAAGTGTTGAGTTATCACAAAGCAATCACACACCCAAGTAGTCAGTGTCAGTGTCCAGAACAAGAAAGAGAACAATTCACCATCCTCAGAAGCCCCCTCAGGTCCACTCCTGTCACTCAAGGATAACCACTATTCTGACTTCTCACAGTAATAGATTAGTCCAATTTGTTTTTCTCATTTTGGTATGCTATTCCATTTTAGAAACACAGTATATCACAATGTACTTATCCATTCTGCTGTTAATGGACAGTTGGAAAGTTTTCAATTTTGGATTTAAATATTTTTGTACATTTCTTTTCATAACCATATGTATAAAGGGGAAATTCTAGGCCATAGGGCTTTCCTATATTCAGCTTCAATAGATACTGCTAAATAGTAATTTCCAAAATGATTGTTTCAATTTAGACTCTCTCAGGAGTAGATAAGGATTCTATAACAGTTCCCCCAAATTTGGGTTAGTACTTGGTATTGTCAGTCTTTTTCATTTTAGCAAGTCTGCTGGGCTGTGTAGTGGGAAATCATTATGGCCTTAATTTGCATTTCTTGGTGGCTAATGAAATTGAAGAACTTTCAAATGTTTACTGGCCATATGGAGATCTCTTCCTTTGTAAATTGTTTGTAAAAATATTTCGCCTACTTTTCTAGATTTGAATTCTTTGGCAGAGATCAAATATCTTCTTCTACTTTTTGGGTTGCCTTCTTATTTTTAATGGTGCTTTTTGTCTTTTTTTTTTTTTTTTGAGACAGAATCTCACTTTGTCACCCTGGGTAGAGTGCCATGTTGTCATAGCTCACAGCAACCTCAAACTCGTGGGTTCAAGCAATCCTCTTGCTTCAGCCTCCCAAGTAGCTGGGACTATAGGCGCCCACCACAATGCCCAGCTATTTTTAGAGACAGGTCTTGCTCTTGCTCAGGCTGGTGTCGAACTCCTGTGAGCTCAAGCAGCCACCCACCTTGGTCTCCCAGAGTGCTAGGATTGCAGGTGTCAGCCGCCATATCTGACCCTTAATGGTGTTTTTTGATAAAGATAATACATTTTAATAGAATCCAGTTTATCTATTTTTTCACTGTGTGGTTAATGCTGTTGTGTCCCTTAAAAATAACATGTCAACTTCAAAATCCTGAACATATTTTCTTCTTGTTAAGTTTGTATTCTTTGATGCTTAGTGATACTGGATTTTCTTTTTTAAAGAACTTGGGTTTTTTTGTTAATTTATTGTTAGTTTTTGTCTGTTATAGGCATTGTTTTGTTAAACATATTGGCAATGGGTCAGAGAGGTCTGACTTTTAGATATTTTTATGCATTTTGCTAATTAGCTTTCCAGAAAACTTGAATCAAATTACAGTTCTCTGCAACAGTACTTACTTTCTATAAAACAAGTTTTTCTCATTGATTTCTACAAAATATTTACATACCAAGAAAAACAATCGCATATTTGGTCCTAGATATTTTTTGTAACTTGTTTGTTTTGTAATTACTTATAATGGCTATTAATGCTGTCAAATAACATTTTCTTCTCATGAATTCTGCAAGTGATTTTTAGACTTTACTCTGGGTTTAAATTGTCCCTTCTTTTCTAGCTATTGGAAACAATATAATTTCTTCTATTTGTTTTGGGGGGTTTTGTTGTTTTTGTTTTTTGTTTTGAGACAGAGTCTCACTTTGTCGCCTAGAATGCTGTGGCATCATAGTTCACAGCAACCTCAAACTCTTGGGCTCAAGTGATTCTTTTGCTTCAGCCTCTTAAGTAGCTGGGACTACAGGCTCCTGCTTGAACGCCTGGCTATTTTTTTTTTCTTGTGGTTTTTGGCCGGGGCTGGTTTTGAACTACTCCTTTGAGTACCCTACTCCTTTGAGCCACAGGTGCCACCAATGCCTGGCTATTTTTTTAGAAGTGGGGTCTTGCTCTAGCTCAAGCTGGTCTCAACTCCTGAGCTCAAGCAACCCACCTGCCTTGGCCTTCCAGCGTGCTAGGATTACAGGCATGAGCCATGGCACCTGACAGTGGTGTTTTCTTTTTATTTTGTTTCTTTTTCTTTCTATTTAGCTCTTTGATTCATGTAGGACTTATTTGAATGATGTTGTAAAATGAGAATCTAAACTGGTTTATTTCCTCCCAATACCTCGGTCAGTTTCCCTTTTAATAATTGGATAATTCTTCTCTTTCTAATAATTTATAATGCCTTCTTTATACTAAGCTGAATTAATTTATGTAGTATAATTTGCCTCTTAACTATCTATTCTGATCCTTAATTTGTATGTTCTAATGCTATGATATAGATTTTAAATATTTTGTATTTTATTAGGTGTTTCTTTTTGTTGTTGTTATTTAGTTTTAATTGTTTATATTTTTGTTATACATGCCTTTCTATCTTTTTTTTTGAGACAGAGGCACCCTCTGTCACCCTGGGTTGAATGCCATGGCATCATCATAGCTTACAGTAACCTCAAACTTTTGGATTCAAGTGGTCTTCTTGGCTCAGCCTCCCAAGTAGCTGAGACTACAAGTGCCCACCATGATGTCTGACTAGTTTTTCTATTATTTATTTATTTTTATTTCTTATTGTTTCATGTTAATTGAACATTAACATGATGAATGTTACATCATCAAGTATGATGAATTAGGTTACATTGTTTGTATTTGTTAAGTACAGCCCCTCTTATAATTGTGTCCCATCCCTAAGATGTGTGCTATATCCCCGTTTCTCTGTTTTTTGGTAAAGAAGGTGTCTCACTCTTGCTTAGGATGGTCTTGGACTTCTGAGCTCAAGTCATTCATCAGCCTTGGCCTTCCAGAGTGTTAGGATTACAGGTATGAGCCTCTGAGCCCAGCCGATTTTGCAAACATTATTTTCATTCTTTTGGATCAACTTTAGAATTTTCTTTAGTTCCAAAAATGTCCTTTGGGACTCTAGATTAGAATACTTTACACCTGTGAATTAATGCGTGAAAAACCATTTATTTTTTCCTTCGATATTTGTTCTTCCATACCAGAATATTTTTTTGAGACACGATCTCACTCTGTTGCCTAGGTTGGAGTGTGGTGGCATGATCACAGCTCACTACAACCTTGAAGTCCCAGACTCAAGAGATCCCCCAACTACACCAGCCTAATTATTATTATTATTATTATATTATTATTATTATTATTATTTGCTGTTTTTGGCCAGGGCTGGGTTTGAACCCACCACCTCTGGCATATGAGACTGGCACCCTACTCCTTTGAGCCACAGGCACCACCCACCAGCCTAATTTTTTATAAAGATAGGGTCTTGCTATTGCTCAGGCTTGTCTTGAACTTCTGGGTCCAAGGGATCCTCCGGACTTGGCCTCACAAAGTACCGGGACTATAAGTATGAGCCCCTGCACTCAGCCAAAAAGTATTTTTTTATTTTGTTTTTTCTTTTTGGTTGCAGTTTTTGGCTGGGGCTGGGTTTGAACATGCCACCTCCGGCATATGGGGCCGGTGCTCTACTCCTTTGAGCCATAGGTGCTGCCCCCAAAAGTATTTTTTGTATCTCATTATTTCTTCAAAGCTTACTCTCTCTCTCTCTCTGGATATAGACACAGGTATATATTCCACAATAACAAAAATTTGGATATTATTGAGTCGACGATTGACCCTTGTCAAATGCTCACGAACAGAGATTCCTTCCCAAACAGAGGGAAGGCAGCGATTAAGTCTCTGTATTCCCAGCATTTTCCACCTTAGAGTCCCTAAGCAGATCAATAGAATGTATACCAATTAATGAGGAGATTTCTGGAAACCTCTTTCTGTCCTGGAGATCCCAGCCAATTACAGGACCCAGAATTGTCACCATAAATATTTAAGCTAGAGTGGACAACTGCAACCAGTCAGCATTCACAGCAATGAGTGGGATCAGACTTGAACAGAGCAGCAAGAAAATCCAAGTCAACTTGCTTAGGCTCATTCCAGTCACTTTATTAACCTTACAATAATTCAACCCCTATTTTATACAGTTGAAATCTTTGTGCCTCACTCCCCACTTATCAGGCTATGGCAGCATGTTACCTATATATGGCCATACATTTGACTCCAAATGGCTGCATTGCATGGCCTTCACAGCTCCAAATAGTTAATCCACAGATACAAAGGATATTCTGTATTTGCATAAGGGAGAAATAAATAAAAATATTTACCTCTTCATTGTACCATAGCTGATCCTGAATTTCTTGCTCTGGAAAAATCATCCAAACACTTGTGTGATTCATGAGAATACCTGCATGGGACTTGGTTCTATGAGCTGAGTTAGGGTAGCAGCCACTAGTCCTTGACCTCTGCAAGGCTCAGCTTCACGCTTCACTGCGCTTCACACAGCTGCTTGCCATGCTCATTACCTCCGCTAAAGAGTCAGATACAAAGCTAGGATCCCCCCACCTGTGCAGCTTTGCAAAAAGATAGCAGGGACAGGTGGGGAAGGGAGTCAACTGCTTTGACCGGTTGAGAGGCCTCGGCAAGACCCCTATTGTGGATATTTTCTCAAGTTCTACAGTTCTTAACATCCACTATTAGAAATTCATTACTTTTGTGCTAAATACTACTGTTTGTCTTCAGATATCATTTAGTAGGCAAATTGGTTTTGGAGTTGTAAAATCATTAACACCCTACTTGAAAACAGTTTCTCAAAATTGAAGTAACTGTCACAATTTGAAAGCTCAAGCTCCAAGGGGATGGAGAAGTCCTCTGAAAAGAGGGAGGGGCAGGAACAGGGAGAGACATGCAGAAGAGAAATGGACGATTTTGTGTTTTTGCCAGTCATAGGTCTTAGGTACAGAACCTTGACTTCATATAAACCATATATATGTTTATTGGTGTTATTTCAAGATATGTTACACTTTCAGTTCACATCATAAATAGAACTCTGAAAATTTTTCTCTTTCCTTGTTTTAATCCCTCCCCTATCAAGGATTTATTGACTGCTACTATAAATCTTTTATATTTGAGAAGACTAATGTGTTATTAGTAGTTAAGTTTCTCCAGAAAAATAGAACCAATTGGATGTGTGTATTATATTCAGAAAAGGGGATTTATTTTAAGCGATTGGCTCATCAATTGACGCTGGAGACCCAAGAAGAGGGGATTTTGTAGTTCATCTCTGAAGGCTATCTGGAGGCAGAATCCTTCTTGTTTGGGGTCAATATTCATTCTATTAAGGCTTTCTACTGAAAGGATGAGGCTCACTTACATTATGGAGGGTAATATGTTTTATCCAAAGTCCACCAATTTATATGTTAATCTCATCCACAAAACACATCTTCACACTTATATCCAGTATGTTTGACAAAATATCTGGGGGCCGAGGCCCAGCCAAGTTGACATGTAAAATTAAACATCACAACTAATTTCCAAAGTCCTCAAATTTTCAAATTTAATAGAATGCAAAAACAATTAAAATAAAACAGTGCTAAGCTTGCCTGAGTTAGGAATGGTGGTAAAGTCCAAACTCATTCATTAACTTAGTAAAATGATACCATAAATTCAGAACCACCTGTATTCCTAGTTGTTAGACTAGCAGTTCTCAATTTTTTTGGATCTAGGACCTCTTTTTATTCTAAAAAGTATTAAGGACCTGTAAGAACTTTTGATGATGCCACTTCTATAATAAAACTATTCATAATAAATGTTAAAATGTTTACTAATTCATATAAAAAACAAACTTAGTACATGTCTTAGTAAATGTTCAGTAACTATATTCCCCCTACCTCCACCAAATACTGAAAAGATTGGCCATTATTTTAAGTTTTTGGAAATTTGATTTAATGGAGAGCAACCAG
This sequence comes from Perodicticus potto, assembly GCA_963574655.1. Lineage (NCBI taxonomy): Eukaryota > Metazoa > Chordata > Mammalia > Primates > Lorisidae > Perodicticus > Perodicticus potto. The sequence continues at coordinate 23,470 of CAUYRH010038343.1, read as the reverse complement.
ATTTTTGCCCTCAATTTGTTACTATCTATCTATTGTTTTGTTTGAAGTATATGGAAACAATCTGGCTTTGTACAGATGTGTAGCTGGAAAAGGGGAAATATTTTATTAGCCTTTTCAAATACTTGGAGTTTATTCTTCTATACTATATCCTGCTAAATACATATTGTTCATCAATCAGTAGCTCTTTGAAGTATGATAAAGGGCTAGTTCTGCCCACAACTCAAACAATTGTGCAGTAGTCCGGAGAGCATACTGTAGAACCACTGATGTGGTCCTGTGCACAAAGGGAGGAGCAGAACGATGGGCAGTACCTCTGAAGTGGCAAGTGGAGGATGTTCTGCACATCCTCCTTAGAGTTGTTAGAAGATTTAAAAGGATGGGTGAGGCTGGGAGCGGTCGCTCATGCCTGTAACTCTAGCACTCTGGGAGGCCAACGCAGGTAGATTGCCTGAGCTCATGGGTTCAAGACCAGACTGAGCCAGAGCGAGACCTCGTCTCCAAAAATAGTCAAGCATTGTTGTGGGCACCTGTTGTTGGGAGGCTGAGGCAAGAGAATTGCTTAAGCCCAAGAGTTTGAGGTTGCTGTGAGCTGTGAGCTGTGAAGCCACAGCGTCTACTGAGGTCAACAAAGCAAGACTCTATCTCAAAATAAATAAGTAAAAAGAAAAAGGATGGGTTTTCAAAAGACTTGTCCCATTGTGGGTGATCAGCGAATGTCCTCTTACCTTGACTTTGCACTCCAGAGTGCTCTTTGACTCCTCCTGACATTTTTGCTAGCACCAGATGCTCTGCTCAGATTCCATGACCTCTTCACCAGGAACTTGACTTTGAACTTGGCCTCATTGTCTGGTTTGGGAAGTTTCTTCCAGACTCAAGTTCAAAGAACTACTGTGCTGATCTCAAGTTTGCCCAGTTTGGTCCCCTGAGCATTTTCTTCTCAATTAAGTCACTTTGAATCTGATGTGCTGACAGTTTCTTTGGTTCTAGAACTTTTTTTTTCTTTTGGTAAAATTAGTGGCTCAGCAATTGCAAAACATGTATCTTTAGAACTTTCTCTTTTGAAAAAAAATAGTTCTGAATATAAATATTTTCTATTTTTTACCCTCCAAATGACTAAAGAAATACCTACTAATGACATCTTTGGAAATTAAAAGTCTGCATTTCAATGGAAAATATGCATAGCCTATGGCATGTACTTCTAAGTTATCAGATCCTAGCTGTGTGCGTGGTCTTTGGGCCTGTTTATCATCTTCGTAACTGTAGTTTATCTGACAGATACGCAAATTCCATCTTATCAGGTAGAATTAAATTCCTCCTGTGAAAAAAAGTTTTGTCTTTATTGTACTTATTCAATGAAATAATTAATGTTTCTTGCGTAAATTGGGGTTTCTATTATTTGTAGCCAAAAGCCTCTTAAGTGACATATTCCCCTGTGAATCAGGATTATTCATACTGTCCTGCCTGCCCCATAAGGTTGTTGGATGAAAACTCTTTGAAAGGATTTTGCTGAAACATGTTCTAAATGATGACACATGGGCCCTCGGGTGACTAGATGTTTAATTATCTGCCTCTCTGAGTCCAAAAATTAGAAAAGGTTTCATTCATACATACTCTCTCTGAGCTTTAACATAGTTGCGCTTTTTATTTTTCATACTAATCTGCAAAACCAGGTCTCACTCACCTATCAGCATCAAACTGGAAAAGTGGCTGTTGGAATTCAAGGAAAAATGGTCAAGTAGAAAAGCCTTTAGTGAATGGAATATTAATAACACAGTGATCAAAACTACAAGGTTTAACCTACTGCCCTTGCATTTCATTGCCAACGTGTCGTCTGTTGATCATTTGTTTCTGTCCTACAGGTGGTTGAGTCTGCAGCTCTCCATGGAACTGAGCGCTCGTTTCCAGCAAAATACCCGAGATCCTTCTGTCATCTCTCATGAGTATTACTTAGTTACAGTTTGGGCAAGCTCTTAGTACATATGCAAGTGACCGTTTATAAATTTGCCTTTGATGATTACAGTTACTGTACAACTTCTTTCCAACTATGGGAAGCCCCCGGGCCACCCAAATTTGTTATTTAGCAGTTTGAAAACTGTAGTGTGTGGTGTAAACTGGGGCACCTTAAAGGGTTTTCAAGAGATCAGTACAAGGGATTGGAAATGTTTTTGAATAACATTTTGTGTTCTTTGAATTTAACTTTATTAAGAGACTGGACTATGTAGAGAATAGAATTTTTTAGGATTTTGTGTGTATATAGGAAAATATTGGTGTATAAAAACTTCATGAGGAAGCAATAAAAATTTTAGTGTGTGTTCTACTGTACCTGAAATTTGAAGGGCAAGCTTGTGTTGATAAAAATCTAAAGTGGCTTTTTTGCTAAGACCTCTGCAAGATGTCAACAGTGTCAGACAGAGTCCTGGACGAGTGTTGGTGGTTCCAGAGGTGACATGAGACAGATCAGGAGAGAAGAATGGCGGATATCATGGTAACTGAGAGGCCTTTGCCGCAAACACGCGTGAAACACCCAGAATCAGTAGGAGGAACTCTGAGGGGTCCTGACAACCCAGCATTGTGGATTGTGGGAGAGTCAGAGAAATCCTGTTTCCCGACTGACTTGGGATTCAGTTTTACCCCTGGGATTGTGGAGCCTGAGGAAATAAGGATGAGACTTTCATAAGATTACTGACACCTCTAATCATCCCTAATCAATACTCCAAAAACTATTGGTAAATTAGGTCAGCTCTGCAGTGCAGAGGAACAAAAATCTCAGATACTGCTGATTAGAGCATAAATTTGCAAAGACAAAACAACTTAGTAGAGGGCAGTTTGGCTTTTAAAACGTCTGAGGAAAAACAATCCTTCCCAGGGGTGGTGCCTGTGGCTCAAAGGAGTAGGGCGCTGGCCTCATATGCGAGAGGTGGTGGGTTCAAACCCAGCCCTGACCAAAAAAAAAAAAAAAACTCCAAAGAAAACTCCTTCTCCATCCTCCCACTCCCACATTTCCCAAACACCTTAGTCATCCTCTGCTTATGAAAGGTCTGTGGCCACTGAGGGGCGTTTAGTTTGCTCTTGTGTGCAATCTGCTAAGTATGTCCCTTGTGCCTGGCCGTGTAGTTCCAACGACTCTTATACCATATGTCCCTATCAATCAGTCCTTATGATTTATTTATTTGTTTTGGGACAGTGTCTCACTCTGTCATGCTGGGTAGAGTGCTGTGGCATCATAGTTCACAGCAACCTCAAACTCCTGGGCTCAAGAGATTCTCTTGCTCAGTTTTTCTATTTTTAATAGAGACCTGGCTCTTGCTTTTGCTCAGGCTAATCTTGGACTCCGGAGCTCAAGCAATCCACCTGCCTCGGCCTTCCAGATCAGAATTACAAGCGTGAGCCACCTCCCCTGGCCCGGTTTTTATAATCTAACCAAGGGGGAACCACACTGAGCAAGCAGGTAATGATGGGGCTGGGCATGCAGAGATTATATACTGACTGTCCAAGCACAAAATTGCAAGTGTAGGAAAACCTTCCTTTCTCCCTTCTCTACCTCTATCCATCTGTCCTTTTAACAAATGTTTATCAAACCCTCACTGTGCTTGAAGCTCTGCACTATGTCCTAGGGATAAAAAGATTAGCAAAAACCCTGACATTCAAATATCTTGACATAAGGGAGATAGATCAGTAATCATACAAATAAACATAAAATCTTAATTTTAGTAAAATGAGGACGGAAAACAGCATAACACTATGAGACCACAAAACTTGAAGATGAGATTCAAGTCTAATTTGACTCCAAATTCCCTATTCCTCTTACCTTTGTCTCCTACAAAGTAGCCAAAATCCCATCCTAAAGCTAATATTGCTCATCCGGCTTCCAAGTATCCTTTTCTCCTCTGAAGCTATCAGGATTGATCCCTGTACTTGCATCACAGTTGTCACTGCTGTTCTGTAGCAACGTGATGGCAGACTTCAGATTCCGAAAGCCTCAGTTTCAAACTTACTTTGTTACTTTCTATCTCTGTGACAGTGGGCAAGCCATTAGACCTCAATGAGGCCCAGTTTTCTCAACTACAAAATAAGAACAATGGTACATATCAAGTACATAGAATATAATACTCGTTAACATACAGTTTTTTGTTTTTTTTTTTGTGGGGGGGGGACAGAGCCTCAAGCTGTCACCCTGGATAGAGTGCCATGGCATCACAGCTCACAGCAACCTCCAATTCCTGGGTTCAAGCGAATCTCCTGCCTCCGCCTCCCAAGTAGCTGGGACTACAGGCGCCCGCCACGACGCCCGGCCATTTTTTGGTTGCAGCCGTCATTGTTTGGCGGGCCCCGGGCTGGATTCGAACCCGCCAGCTTAGGTGTACGTGGCTGGCGCCTTAGCCCGCTGAGCCACAGGCGCCAAGCCAACATACAGTTGTTGTTATAATATTATTTACAACTGAGAATGTTATTGCCTATAGATAGGGACTCTTTACTCTATGGAAATAGGGTATTTTCTCTAAATTTAGAGTTGTATCTGAGGTCTAAATTAGAATTTTGTACTTTATGTTTACAAAATCTTTTTTGAGATAAGAAATGTATGTTTGAAGAGAGAAAAGCAATAGAAATATGTATCCGCAAAAGAAAAAGACAGGATCTTTGGTGTTTGTGTTTGTAGAGCCATCATTTTCTGTTCGAGAAACCCATTTGAGTAAGAAGCTTCCGTCTAAAGCACTTGAGCTGCGTGTTTTGGCAGCTGCAAAGGGAGTGGTATTAGACTCTTAAACACTCTGTGTTTTCTGGAAAGCTGGAGTCAGGGCTTTTGTTCCTGGAAGAGTGACATTAAATCGCCCATTCACATCCAGTAAGTCTATTATCCACTGATTATAATACATCACAACACTCTGGAGATATTTGGGTGAATGTTTCATTACATCCTTGGCTCTGGGCTACCACTTTTCTTGACACCTCAGCTTTATCCAGAAGAGCAGGTTGTTGCCAATAGATCTGCATAATTCTGATCAGTCCTTTGGAAGTAGGCCCTGGGTTGCAAGTGACCTGTCCCCCTGAATGGTCAATGGAGCCCTACACCCCTCAAACTGGAGGCTGGGAAGCATGGAGGGGACAGTGTTTGGACTAGTTCCTGGTTCTGTTCAGTCACTCACTAGCTGTGCAATTTGAGCTTCTCACTAACCTCTCTGAACATCAGTTTCTTTGTCTTGGTTTCCTGCATCTGGCCCTTAGTAAGAGATGTTTTAAGTGTTTTAGGTAGTACCACTGTGGCTTAGGCATTAGTCTTCCCATTTTCATATGGGAAGATTGAGTGAGATTCAGAGGGATGAAGGCTCAAGGCCACATATTTGGTTGGCGGTGCACCCAGTGTTTAAACCAGGTTTCTCAATCCCAACGCAATTGACATATTGGGACATATAATTCTGTTTGGAGAAGGCATCCTGTGCATTGCTTGCTGACAATGTGAAGTCTTCCTTTTTCCAATATGAACATTGTAGGTTATTTATTTATTTATTTGTTATTTTGGTAGGGGGGGACAAAGTCTCACTCTGTTGCCCCAGGATAGAGTGCCGTGGTGTCAGTCTAGTTTACAGCAACTCCAACTCCTGGGTTCAAGCTATCCTCCTTCCTCAGCCTCCCATGACATTCACCACAATGCCTGACTAAATTTTCTATTTTTAGTAGAGATGGGGCCTCACTCTTGCTGAGGCTGGTCTGGACACTTGAGCTCAGGTGACCCTCCTGCCTTGGCCTTCCAGAGTGCTAAAGAGCCACTGCCTGGCCATCATGGGATGTATATGCTGATAGCATCTCCCCTCCCCAATCCATCCACATCCTGGTTGTGACACCCAAAATTGTCTCCAGAGATTGCCTGGGGATGAAAATGGTCCTTTGCCATAGGTGGAAAACCACTGATTCATGCCAGGTCTTTCTTGTTCCAAAGCCCATAGTCATCTGCCACTTCATGTTGTCATTCATAAATCCCACATGATTCCTTTGTTTTAAAAAAGAAATTTAAACAAACTTATTTTTTCCTCTTTTAAAAAAGATGACAATTATTACTAGAAATTAATTTAACTTAATTGTGAAGTCAGTAAATCTTGTCATTAGTTATATACTTACCCACTTTTGACCTTTTTATCTTTTAGTGGTTCCCACTTTGTCTTCCTCTCACTGCCCCATCAGGTGCCCTCTGACTTGATGGTCTCATTTCCTCCATTTCCTCCATCATAATCCTCTTTCCAAATCAGGGGCAACACCTTCTCTGCACACATGACCAAGTTCCCAGTCTCCTCTTTGTGGAATATCTCTGCATGTTTGCTGACAATATGGGGTCTTCTTTCCTCCAGTATGAACATTGTTTGAAAATGTTGTTTCTTTTTCCATCACCAAAGGCAACAATGGACTTATTTTCTTGCTTAATATTAAAATATGGGCAAGTGCTGGCCAGGTGTAGTGGCTCATGCCTATGGTCCTAGCACTCTGGGAGGCCAAGGTGGGTGGATGCCTTGAGAGTTTCAGACCAGCCTGAGCAAGAGTGAGACCCCCATCTCTGCTAAAAATTAGAAAAATTAGCTGAGCCCTGTGGTGGATGCTTGTAGTCCCAGCTACTTGGGAGGCTGAGACAGGAAGATCACTTGAACCCAGGAGTTTGAAGTTCCTGTAAGCTAAGCTGAGGCCACGGTGTTCCAGCCTGAGGCCATGGCACTCAAGCCTATGGCAATAGAGTGAGACTCTGTCTAAAAAAACGAAGGAAAAATATTAGCAAGTGCTTAAACACACAGGAGCACCTTGATTTACATTTTTTATGATGATTAGTGACACTTGAGGGGGAGGGAAGGAGAACTGACAAGATGGGTGTGAGAATAACATGTGCTGCTGAAGAGTCAGCCTCCTATAAAAAAATTGTAAATAATCTGCATGGACCTATATGCTAGCAAATGGACATTGTAGCTAGTCTCTAGGGTGATGCCCTATATGTGAAAAATATACATCAGATTTCAAAGACTTAGTATAAAAAGACTATAAAATGTTTTATTGATATGTTTTAATTGGTCACATTTTGAAATGACAACACTTTGGATAAATCGTATTAAATAATATATGTTATTAACAATAAAGATAAAAGCCATAGTGAATACGTGGACTCGTTATTATTTGATTGGAGCCAGGCCTCACTGCCAGGCCAGGGACACCCTGTGAGCAGCCTTAGAAATGTTTCTACACCAGCCCCTCAGTCTAACTCCACACATTTCTCAACAAAATGTTGCTTCATTTCCTGAAATAAGTCATTGGGTCCTGCCATGAATTTACCAGGACTGTAAAGAGATACTTGAAAATTCACTTGCTCAGCCTGCTCTTAAGAAGGAAAGAATGAATTTCATATTTCAAGAGGGTTAGCATGCAGATCAGCTATACTTGGAGAAGAAAGAAGATGTGCAGGGAAGAGTTAATGGCAGGGCTGAGATCGTAGTCCTTAGGAAGGTCTGACTGCAATGTTAGCCCTTGGTTGGCATCTGGGAACTCAGATGTTGGAAGGGTTCCCACAATTCCCTAAGCGGTTGGAGTAGCCTGAAGTGTTTGTACAGACTATCGTGGTTTATGCTCAATACCTGCCTTCCTTTTACATTTGCTAATTGAACTCCAATTTTTTGTTTTGTTCTGTTTTTTTCAGATACAAAAAACAGTCTACAGTCTGAACCTGTCATGGCAGAAATTTTATGTTGACTGATGACTGCTTTAAGTAGGAATGGGCATGTGCCTCAGTTCTGACCAGTGATACCTGAAGGTAATTTGACTGGGGCCCTGGGAGAGGTGTTTTCCCTTATAGAATGTGCTGGAGGAAGAGATATTCTTTTCTGCCTCTGGACATGCTTGTTTTGGAACATGATATTGACACCTGCTGAATCTGTATCACAACCAGACCAAGGAGGAACCCTCATGGGAAAGTTGGCAGTGCAGGAACAAGCTGGATTTTTTTGCTGATGTGTTTGAGCTACTGAATGAACCTAGGCTGAAGTCTCTACATCTCCAGATTGCTTGCTGTGTGAGGTAATAGATCTTCTTGTTTAAGTAGGTTTTGTGTGTGTGTGTGTGTGTGTGTGTGTGTGTGTTTTAGAGACAGAGTCTCACTTTGTTGCCCTTGGTAGAGTGCTGTGGCGTCACAGCTCACAGCAACCTCCGGTTCTTGGGCTTAGGCAATTCTCTTGCCTCAACCTCCCAAGTATCTGGGACTATAGGCACCTGTCACAACACCTGGCTATTTTTTGTTGCAGTTTGGCCGGGCTGGGTTTGAACCCACCGCCCTCGGTATATGGGACTGGTGCCCTATCCAGTGAGCCACAGGCGCCACCCTTGTTTAAGTAGTTTTTAATTGAATTTCTCTTATTTGCAGCTGAATTATCCTAGCAGACAGTAGGACTATAATTCTACTAACTTGTCAAATGAACTTAGATTGTAGTCTTGAGGAAAATATATGTATGTATTTGTTCAACAACTTATAGAATGTCTTTTACATGCTATGTGGAGGAAGAACATCCTAGAAGAATAAGAAACAGAGTTTATAATCCAGAAAGGAACATTTTAAATAGGTCCCCAAATGAATATAATATGAGTCTTCCTAAGTCCCATGAGATACCATAACATATGCTGGTATTATGTATTATGTAAGCTATTTTATCATGTATGTTATTCTGAGATCATGTTATTTAGGATACGATTTATTCCAAAGCCCTCAGCAGAGCTATTTTTTTTTTTTTTTGACAGCAGAGCTATCTTTATGTCTCATTGTCAAGAACTGGGGCATGCCCGTTCGCACTCAGAGCACCACTGACAAAGGCAAACACCCACCTGGCAGACTGAGAACCCGGAAGACATCCAGACGGAGCTCGTAAAGCTGAGTGAGGTCTTTTCTGGTCTGCTTCTAACCCTGAGGGGAGTGTGGATATTAAGGATCCCCTGGACTCAAGCTCCTTAAACAGCTGCCTGCTGTTCAAGCTCATTCTAGCCTTCAGCTGTTAGACATAAATGGTCAGTCCAATGAAGAATGTTCAGCCTCTCAGAGCTCAGGCTCTTTTTAGCCTGTAGGTTTGTTACGATTTTCTATTTCCTCTTTGTCAGAAAGAGAGTCTTCAGGTACCATCCTATTCAAGGAGTAAGTGATTCACCAGACAGGACAAACAAGCAGGTTTTCTGACTATTATTTGTTCAATATATAATTATTATACATTTCCCTTATAAATGTGGTTCTGGTCAGGTGTGGCTGGCATCTGTGATCCCAGCACTCTGGGAGCCTGAGGCAGTTGGATTGCTTGAGCTCAGAATTTCGAGACCAGCCTGAGCAAGAGGGAGACCCTGTCTCTAAAATAGCTGGACGTGGTTTGTCACCTGTAGCTCAGGGTCTAGGGTGCCATCCACATACACCAGAGCTGGTGGGTTCAAACCCAGCCCAGGCCTGCCAAACAACAATGATGACTACAACCAAAAAATAGCCAGGGGTTGTGGCAGGCACCTGTAGTACCAGCTACTTGGGAGGCTGTGGTAAGAGAATCGCTTAAGCCCAAGAGCTTGAGATTGCTGTGAGCTGTGACGCCATAGCACTCTACCCAAGGGCTACATAGTAAGACTGTCTCACAATAAAATAAAATAATAAAATAAAACAAAATAAAATAGCTGAGCATTGTGACAGGCATCTGTAGTCCCAGCTACTTCGGAGGCTGGGGCAAGAGGATCGCTGAGCCCAAGAATTAGAGGTTGCTGTGAGCTATGATGCCATGCACTCTACTGAGGGTGACAAAGAGAGACTCTGTCTCAAAACAAAAACAACAACAACAACAAAAAGAAACGTGGCTTTGTAATGTGGGAGAGAATGAACAGTGACTCCAATTATCATAAGGCTTGAGGAAAGCAAGATTTACTTGTTTATTTATTTAGACCGAGGCTCACTCAGTCACCCTGGTAGAGTGCTGTGGTGTCACAGCTTACAGCGACTTCAAATGCTTGGCTCAAGTGATCCTCTTGCCTCAGCTGCTCCAGTAGCCGGGACTGCAAGTGCCCACCACAATGCCCAGCTAGTTTTCCTATTTTTAGTAGAGATGAATCTCTTGCTCAGGCTGGTCTTGAACTCCTAAGCTCAAGTGATCCTCTGGTCTCAGCTTCCTGGAGTTCCAGGATCACAGGTGTGAGCCACTGTGCCTGGCCAGAAAGCAATTTTTACAGCCATAGTCAGTTCGCATCTTTTAACTCATTTTAACTCTGTTCTAGAAATTTCCCTATGAAGGAACCAATGCTTCATTGTAATGTGATTAAGCTAAAGATCAATTTGATGTCTTTGAGAAAGGAAGACATTAAAAGGGAAATTATTAAAAAATAAAGTTTTATAAATATTTTCCCTTCCTTGAGGACCTAACTTAGCTGGTCACGTTATTACTTTCAATCTCTTTAATAACTATATATCAGCTATTATGAACTTAATTTTAAAAACGAAGAGGCAGGGTGGCACCTGTAGCTCAAGCTGCTAAGGCGCCAGCCATATACATCAGAGCTGGCAGGTTCGAATCTGGTCCGGGCCTGCCAAACAATGACAACTATAACCAAAAAGTAGCCAGGTGTTGTGGTGGGCACCTGTCGTCCAGCTACTCAGGAGGCTGAGACAAGAGAATCCCTTAAGCCAGGAGTTTGAGGTTGCTGTGAGCTGTGACACCATGGCACTCTACCCAGGATGATAGCTTGAGGCTCTGTCTCAGAAAAAAAAAAAAAAAAAAAAAAAGAAGCAAAAATTTAGAAAGGTTAAATTACTTGCCCAAGATGAAAGAACTACTAAATGGAAAAAGTAGTATTTAAACCTAGTTCTTTGCATTCAAGTTTCAGTTATTTCTATTATGGTACAAGTTTAATTGATAATGTACGTATTTTTCAGGGCTTTTTATAGTGTTCACAATGATTATTTTAACAAATTCATAAGTATTCTGTTGTTAATTATGAAACAGTAATGAAGAAAAAATGCATTGTATCAAATCAAAAACAAGGCTGGGCATATGGCTCACACCTGTAAAGGATTGAGCACCTTGGGAGGCTGAGGTGGGAGGATCCCTTGAGAGTAGGAATTTGAAACTAGCCTGGGCAACATAGTGAGATTTCATCTTTACAAAAATAACAAAATATTTAGCTAGGTTTGTGGCACATGCTTGTAGTTCCAGCTACTCAGGAGGCTGAGGTGGGAGGATCATTTGAGCCTGGGAGGTTGAGGCTGCAGTGAGTTATGTTAGCACCACTACACTCTCTTACACTAGGGTAAGAGAGTAAGACCCTATCTCTATAAAAAAAAAAAAAAAGAGAGAGAGAGAGAGAAAACAAAACAAACAAAAAATTGATAAGCAAAATATGTATTTATCCTAAGATTACATGAAAAAATATTGTAAGGAAACACTGAAAATCAAAAAACAGCTCTTTTTTCAGTAGGTAGCATTATAGGCAATTTTGATCCCTTTCTTTAACTTCAACTATAATTATTATTAGTAGTAGTATTTTAGAGACAGGGTCTTGGTATTTTTGCCCAGGCTGGAGCAGTGGCTCTTCACAGACATCATCATAGAAAAGAATAGCCTCGACTCTCTGGGCTCAAATATCCTCCTGCCTCAGCCTTCCAAGTGCCTAGGACTATAAGTGCATGCCATTGTGCCTTGCTAACTTTTACTATGGTTTTTTTTTTTTCCTTTTTTTTGCTATTGTTTTGTTAAACAGTTGTTTTTGCGAAAAATACTGGTGTAAAGCAAACTCTGGAATGTCTTTCTTTCAGAATCAGATTTTCTTGCCCATTTCATATGCAAGTTGCACTCACTCTGAGGAGGAAAAACAGGAGTAGGTTGGTATTGATATGCTTGATTTTAAGTATATACTCTTCTTTGACAAGTTTATTTTCGGTTCCAGGAATTGAGTTCATTATTATAACAGTATATAAAAGCCAGAGCAAGATAGTTACAGCTTCTTCTCTGAAGTGCTAATTTCCTCTAAGTGTGGTATTCCAGTTACTTGGGATCCGTTGGGAATTGCATGTAAGGAACAAGCATCAGGGCACTTTCTTTTGATGAAACCACATATACAAGACCTAATGCCACTGTGCAGAAAGGAAGAAGCTAAGTAACACAAAGGTGAAAGACTTGCTTCAAGAAAAGTTAAAAACAGATACATTCATGAAGCAGTCCTAATTTGCATTTCTGTAAACAGGGAACTGTCTGAGAACCAGGCTCTGGTTGGATGGAAACAATCAAACTAGGCCACCTCTGAAGTTTCTTTTGATATATTCTGGGCATTTGGTGTGGAAATTCTAAGGAGGAGGGAAATATATGAAGGGAAAAAGGATAAAACAAAAGCCAGGTCACTTAGGACTTTGGCAAAATGGTAATGCTAAGGAGCAGTATCTTTCTGATGTCAAGCTATTATAGGGTCCTCTCTATGACCTGATTGGTCTTCGCCTACTGGGGAGAGGGCACTCACCTCCTCCCTCCTCCACGCCAGCCACCATTAGTTTAGTCTTTGGAATTTCCTTTATTCATTCAACAAACATGTGAAGGCTTACTAGCTGCTAGATATTGAGATAAGCATTAGGAGTGTAAAAACTGTCAGAATCAAAATGGAGTCACTTGTGTTAAAACAAAAACAAACAAAAAAGCCTGATTAAGAGAGTTGTGAAAGGGTATCCCAAAAGACTATAAAAAGCACAGCCTTGCACAAAAAATACTTCCATGAGGACATCAGCCCAGCAACTATCTGACCAACCTCAGACTGGTACCACCTTTGTTACTATTTTATAGCCAAGGATAATTATCTCAAAACAATTATGTAATTTTTCTCCCTTTTCCTTTAAAAACCTTTGTCTTCCTTTACCTCTCTGAATATTCGCATAGTTTACAATGGCATGGTTATTCCCATTGTAATGCCCTGTGCATAAATAAATACATTTTCTTTCAGAAAGGCTGTCTCAGTAATTTAGGTTGACAGGAGATCAAAAACACAGATGACTCTCACTCACCTTGTGGAGTCAAGACTCACCTTGTGTCTATAATCCCGTTAGAAGACAAAAATTAATCAGAAAATAACAAAAATAAACATAATTAGAATTGTGACAGGTACTACCAAAACAAATAAACAGACTGTTTCAACAAGAGCAGTGACAGGCTGAGTTGACCTGACTGTGGAAGTCGAGGAGGACTCTCCTGAGGAAGAGATGACTGAATGAGATCTAAAGGATGAGTCAGTGCTAACCTACCGAGGAGAAGGGATCACCACATTCCAGGCAGAGTGGGCAAAGCGCGTGCAAGTGCCCTAAATCCTGGAAGCTCGTCAGTGTGGAGAAAGGTGCAATGTGGCACAGGATGAAGCTGTTTGGACCCTAGCCCACATGGAACCTAGAGAACCACATAAGTAGTTTTTTCTTTACCCTAAGAGCAATGGGTAAGTGTGGAAGCAGTTCATAATCAGATTTGGTTTTTTTAAGAAAATCACTTTGGCTTCAGAGGAAGGCTCATAGGGGAGCAAGGGCATTTCCTGGTCTGCTGCAGTTTTCTAGACAAGAAATGATAGTGACTTGGATTACAGTGGTGGGTGCTGGAGAATACAGAGATGGGAAATGGGGGGGATTGGTGGAGGACTAGGTTTTCTGGGTTACTTTATAAAAATTGAAACATATGGCTTGGTGCCTGTGGCTCAACAGGCTAAGGCGCCAACCATGTACACCTGAGCTGGCGGGTTCGAATCCAGCCTGAGCCCGCCAAACAGCAATGACGGCTGCAACCAAAAAATGGCCAGGCGTTGCGGCGGGCGCCTGTAGCTCCAGCTACTTGGGAGGTGGAGGCAGGAGACTCGCTTGAGCCCCGGAATTGGAGGTTGCTGTGAGCTTTGATGCCACGGCACTCTCTCCAGGGTGACAGCTTGAGGCTCTGTCTCAAAAAAAAAAAAAAAAAATTGAAACATACTAAAGAATATACTTTATAAAACTTTTTTCGCCAATGTCTTTGTTAGAGATTTGGAGGAAACAACATCATGGACGCTGTGGCTTAGCTGACTTGACATCTAACTCTGCTTCCATCCTAATGTGCTGTTCTATAGCTCAGAGGCCAGAATGATTAAAATTGGGTGCTCTAGGCTTCCTTGCAGTTAGATTTGCAGATGTGGCTTGGACTGTACCAATCAGATGCACTTATGCAAGATATGAATTTGGAAATGAGGTAATAAGAGAGAGCGGCAAGATTTGAGGCATGTACAGAGAGTGCCAGAAGATGTATATACATTTTAAGAAAGGAACAATTGTAATACTCGATATATATCAATGTTTGTTATCTTGTACATTGTATCTTATATCTTTTGTAATTGCAGAAGCCAAATGTGATTTGAGTATTACAATTTTAATAAGTTTTTTCCTTTCTTCAAATGTGCATACATTTGTTTGGCACCCTCTGTATTTTGTTGGTGTGGCTTGTAACAGAAGGGATATGGTTGTGGCACTTTTGCCAAATCTTTCTGATTTCACAAACAGCCCTCCGACAATGGCAGGAGCAGGAGCAACTGGCAGCCTAGTTTTGCAGTGCTTGGTGCATAAATGCTTAAAACATGTGGGCTATTATTGTACACTTGGGGTTTATAGCAGATAATAATATAGGGTGTCTATGTACTATAGAGATAGTAATTAAGGGATAATAATATGCTCATCCTGACTTCTTTTTTTCCCAAAGGTGGTGTAACGTTTCTTGTTTTTTATTCAACATCATGCCATGGCATTTGTTTTATCCATCATCGAAAGATTTCTAGGGTCAAAGCAAAATTATACTGGACAATCTTAAGCTAGCAAGGAAGATGTTATTTAAAACCATTGCAAAATGAGGAAGCGGCCTGAACTGAGTTCAACTCTGTTGAGACAAAAGGTGACAAATTTTAAGAACCAGGGTCTGATGGACAAGATAGGCCATCTGTGTTTGCTAGTAGCCATCACAACTTGAGGCAAGGTTGTTATATCTCTTTGTGCCCATGTGTGCCCATCAATTAGCTCCCAATTATTAAAGAGTACATGTGGTATTTGTTTTTCCATTCTTTTTTTTTGTAGAGACAGAGTCTCACTTCATCGCCCATGGTAGAGTGCCGTGCGTCACACAGCTCACAGCAACCTCCAACTCCTGGGCTTATTTGATTCTCTTGCCTTAGCCTCCTAAGTAGCTGGGACCACAGGTGCCTGCCACAATGCCCAGCTATTTTTTGTTGCAGTTCTGCTGGGGCTGGGTTTGAACCCACCACCCTCGGTATATGGGGCCGGCGCCTTACCGACTGAGCTGCAGGCACTGCCCTGTTTTTCCATCCTTGAGATACTTCACTTAGGATAATGATTTCCAGTTCCACCTAAATTACTGCAAAACACATTATTTCACTCCTTTTTATAGCTGAGTAGTACTCCAAGGCATTTATATGTACTACATTTTCTTAATCCACTCATGAATTGATGGGCACATAGAGTGATTGTACATCTTTGCAATTGTGAATTGTGCTATGATAAAATTCAAATGCAGGTATCTTTTTGACAAAATGACTTCTTTTTCTTTGGGTAGATGCCCAGAAGTGGGATTTGCTGGGTCAAATGGTAAATCTACATATCTATAAGGAATGTGCATACTGTATTCCATAGAGGTTGTACTAATTTTCAGTTTCACCAACAGTGTGTAAGCATTCCTTTCTCCCTGGGTACACACCAGCATCTATAGTTTTTTTAGTTTTTAAAAATGGCCATTCTGACAGGGTAAGGAGGTATCTCATTGTGGTTTTAATTTGCATGTCCATGATTATTAGTGATGTTGAACATTACATCATATGTTTGAGGCCCATTTTTCTATCTTCTGTTGAAAAACTTCTGTTTATGTCTTTTGCCCACTCTTTGAAGGGGTTTTTTTTTTCTTGCTGATTTGTTTGAGTTCTTTGTAGATTCTGGATATTAGCTTTTTATCAGACATATAGCTTGTAAATATTTTCTCTCATTCTGTATGTAGTCTATTGAATTTGTTGATTATTTCCTTTGCTGTGTGAAAGCTTTTAAGTACAATTAAGTTCCATTTATTTATTTTTGTTGTTGTAGTATTTGCCTTTGGAGTATTAGTCATGAATTCTTTGCCTACACCAATGTCTAGAAGAATTTTTCTCACATTTCTTCTAGAATTTTTATGGTTTCATGTCTTACATTTAAGCCTTTTATCCATCTTGAGTTAATTTTTGCATATGGCAAGAGATAAGGGTCCTGTTTCATTCTTCTGCATGTGGCTATTTAGTTTTCCCAGCACTGTTTATTGAATAGTGCTTCTTTCCCCAGTGTATGTTGTTGTCTGCTTTGTTGAAGATCAATTGGTTGTTACATAGATGATTTTATATCTGGGTTGTCTATTTTGTTCCATTGCTCACCCTGACTTCTGCCATTGTTCAGTTCTGAAGGAAATATTGTTTCATGGCTTAATGTATATGACATTATTGTCCCTAAACCTCTACTACATTCCTTTTTACAAGTAGCCTATGCTCCCATAGTGTAACATGCTAAAAAAACTGGCTCTGTCAAAAGCTTTGGAGGAAGCTAGCTTATTGGAACTAAAGGTGAGCAATATCCCAGGAATTTTAACCAGTCTAAAAAATGACTCAGTTAGAATGACATATGACTTTTAGTTGCACAGATAATATCCTCTTAAACTAAGCAGGAGCTGTATCTGAAACAGGAAAAGTAACAATGTTGCAACTTCCTCTCCAAGGATAACTTTATTGTAATAAATAAGAATTTTTGTTCAAAAGTTAAAAATGTCAACAAAGACATTCAGGAAGTGATTCTCTGTTCCTAATTCCCAAAATAATTTCTCCCTGTTCTGAACACATTTTTGGTACCTCTCTTAGGACATTTTACAGTTTTTAGCTCATGTTATAGTTATTTATGTCCATGTCTGATCTGCCCAAGATAGAAAACTATAAAGCATTGAAGGCAGAGACACTGATTCATCTTGATTCACTTTAAAGCACTTGCTAAGAATGGTCTCTTATACAAAGGAGGCAGTGAACTATATTTAATGAAGGAACTGGCGAATTCTCGAGCAATCCTTGTCATGAGCTAACACTTGTGAATAGATTCTTACAATATGATCATATATAACTAAACACTTTGATTCATTTTCCAGACAAAAGTGAAGGAGAAAGAAGATGAGTTGGAATGCACGGGGTGCGGAGGGTGGCAACAATGCTTTAGACAAGTATTTTCTCCACTGTCTCAAAGGCAGCGGATGTGGCAAAAAGATGATTAATTGTTTAAAAGGGATGGAGATGTGGTTTCTGTCCACTTATAAGCTGTATGGTTACCATCAAGATGTCACAATTCTCTGGGCCATGGTCCCCCATCCCTCTGTAAAAGAGGTTGATGAGGTAGTGAACTATAGTTCCTCCTCACATAATCATTCCAGAAGATTAAAGCTATTAACAATCTTAAAGGTCATCTAGCCCTAGGATGGCAATTCAGCATCATCTTACATGACTATCAGTAGCAGCTTCCTGAAGCACTGTGTTAAGAAGGATTCTGAGGCCTTCTTTGGGCTCAATGGAAAAGACAGCCTTGACTTAATAATGCCTCCCATGAGGCAGGGAGGGGAGTGAAAACAAATAGTCAAGATATGTCATCCCTGATCTAGCTCAAAGCCTTCACATAGAATAATGAGACCAGAAGCTCATGTTTTAAGCTTACCTTGTGCCAGGCACTGTGCAAATTGCTTTCACATGTAAATTGTATTTAATCCTTAGACAACTTAAAAAAGTTAGCATTATTATGATTCCTATTTTACAGTGGAGGTCTAAGAAAGCAAAATTTGCCTGAGGTTCACACTCCAGAAACTGGTATCTTTAAGCACTTCCCTATACTGCTTCCTAATCTGTGGGCACTTACAGTACTACATGTTATGCCATTGGTTCTCAGGGGTAATTTTCACCCCCAGAGGACTTTTCTAGAAAAGACTGGAGACTTTTTCATGTTAGACTTAGGGAGGTCAGGGTGTTCCTTGTGTCTAGTACATATAGACCATGGATGTTGCTAAATGCATAGGACAACACCCTCCTACCCTTAAAAGCAAAATGTTCATAGTGTTGAGGTTGAGAACTCACTGTTAGGCTACATGGCAGTTATTTGCAAGCACATGATCAAACTCTGTAGCCCAATAGGTACAATAATACTCTCCATTTACAGACAAGGAAAGGTGTTCTTTTTTTTTTTTTTTTACTTTGCTCATCAGGAAATGGTCACAAGAAGACAGGAAACTAGGTAGCTTGATTTTAGAGGCTCCAGAGTTCCCTGCCACTACACTCCATTATGATCAGCTCCCTTTATTATCAAAACATGCACACTCAAGCAGCACTTGCTTACCTATTTCAAGATTTCAGAAGCCAATTGTGAAAAATTTCAATTGTGGTGGGTGTGTATGCAAAAATAAAAGTATTTGTTTAACAATTCAAAGAAGAGTCTCCAGACACTCTTAATATGGAACAAATGATCTTTCTCTAGTAGGAATTCAGATAATTTCTTTAAAATAAAACTCTAGGAGAACGCTAATTTTAGAATATTAACAAGCTAGCTCTGCGTGGGTTTCAACTTTATTTTTTTTTCTTTTGATTTTAGGAGCTGGAGAGACTGCTTATTTAGGAGAAGAGGAAATGAAACTGAAAAAAACACAGTATGATTCCTCTTTTTGTTGGAGGCAAGGCATAATCTGAATATGAATAACTCACTCCTTCTGTCCAATTAGCTGCCTCAAGTGCAGATGGGAAAAAAAATACACACTCTATTTTGATTTAGAAGAAACTGAAGAAAAAGCCAAGAATGGGATGCTAGCTTAAATGGTACAATCCTATGCAAATAATTTCATTTCGGATAAGGCTTCTTACAAAAAAAAAATGCTACTAATGAAGCAGAGAGAGTGAATGAAGGTAGAGAGAGGAAAAGAAAAAAGAAATAAAGTAGCTTGAATGAGGAAGGGGACTGGGAGGAGAGGACAGAGCAAGTTTCTCTCTGAGTGGAATTACTGAAAAATGGAAGGCTTGGGAAAACAAAGGCTGAGCTGCCCAGGCAACCTGGGCTGGGCGTGGGCGTGGGCATGGGCACGGTGCTTCCCTGAATTCGGAACGAACGATCCCGGTGCCCGCAGGCACGTTAGTCCATCTGGAGCTTGCTGGGTGTTGGGAGGTGGTTTAATAACCGCGAAGTCAATAATTTGAAATCTCCAATTAGGTTCTCCGTGTGCAGACTCCGGCAGCATGACGGACGGTTAGTTCTGCAGCATCTCAGGATCCCCGCCGCCCTGGCCCAAAGCCTGCCAGATCCAAAACAGAAGGTTCCAGACATTTCGCGAAGGGGATGGTTCCAGAAAGCCGAGATCTGAGGGCGAAGAATGAAGTATGACTATATACAAATGGAACAGCTCCGGAAAGAACCAGAAACTTTGAGTTAGGGTCAGTTCGGAGATGGAAATGCGTGGAGTGCTGTAGGTGGCGGATGGCACCGGGATTTGACATTCTGGAGCCCTCATTCAGGGCCAGGCGCCAAGCCTAGCGAGCCATAGTATTGCTCAATGCGATCAGGTGAATCAGATGAGTCGCCTGGGAGGTTCAATGCCTAGCATTTCAGATTCTCGCTTAGAACGCTCTCAGCACTGGGGTGTGGCGGCTCCTTTCCCAGTTTCAGGAATCTACATAAAAGCTACGTCTGCCTAACGGCCTTCAAGGAGAGCTCAATATCACACACACGACCACTTCTGAAAGCTCTGCTTAGCTCTTATCTCAGTACTTACTAGAAGTTCGTTAGCATGTTCTTGTTCAGTGTATTCTCTTCTCCCCACTAAACTGTAAGTAGGAACTTGGTGTGCGTGCAATGACCACATCTGCTCCTGGTACACAGTAGGCACTCAGTAAATGCTCGTTCCTTTCCAACCCTGATACCTGCTGCGCCCGACGCATTTGCGGTGAGCAAAGTAAACCCAAATTATCAGTGGCTTACTAAATTCACGCTAGGATCAAAGGAGACGGAGGAGCAAGTGGGCAGTCGAGTCGGGTTGGCTTTTCCGTCTATCAAGGAGATTTAACCACTGTTCTCCTGGGCCGCCGGCACGGGTCTCCATGACTGTCCATGGTCCGAGCTCGGGGCCCCACACCAATTGTCTTTGTCATCCGGAGCCTACAATCCTCCCTCTCCTTGCTCGATTTCTTTGCCTCAGCCTGACTTCCTCAGGAGGTCGGATTCTCTTCATCTGTTTGGCCGCGTGTGTCCCCTGGAACCTGCCCCCTAAACGCGCCCCTCCTGCGCCGCCCTTCTCCTTCCTTGTCTTGCCCGGAAGCGCCACTCGACGATCATTTACTGAGCACCTACGATGCGCAGGCACCGGGATAGGCCGCCGGGAGACCCTCCCTGGCTCCACCGCAGCTCTCGCCTCCCTCCGCCCAGCCCGGATCCCAGGGTCCCAACTCCCCGGACTGCGACACCGAATCCACTGGCTTCTTCCCGCAGCATCGCCACACCGCCTTCTCCAGAGAGGACTTCTGATTGGTGAGATTGTGGGTCACTCTGCCTCCCATCCCGCCCTCCCCCCGTGGCCCCGCCTTCAGGCAGCCTGAGGCTCCTCCTCCTCGCTCCCTCCCGGGGCTCCACTGCTCCGGCTAATAGCAGCGCGGCGCGCGCCGGGAAGTTCTGGGCGAAGTACTGAGAATTGTCTGCGCGGTCGCAGCGCCAGCCGGAGCCAGGGGCCCCGCGCGCTAGGTGGCCTGTGCGCTGCGCTGGCTCCCGCCCCGCCGTCGGTCCGCGAGTGGCAGTCTTCTCTCTTGAGTCCTGCGGCTGGCGTGGGAGCTGTCAGCTGCTGTTTAAGAGGGAATCGGAGTAGCCGGGTTTGCTTTCTCTTCCTGGGTCTGTGCGCGAGCTCCGGAGCCCGGCATCGGGGAACTAGGCGGTGTCCCTGGCGGCAGAGCGCTCAGGTAACCATCGGGGCGCCGGTCGGAATCGTGTCTGGGCGTGGTGGGGCCCGCCGGCGGCACGGGCTCAGAAGGGCGGCAGCTGCAGGGAACGGCGCCAGTCCCCGCAGGACCGGAGTCGCCGGGAGAAGAGCTGCCCGCGGGGCATCCCCAAGCCGGGAGCATCGCCCTCGGTGCCGGCTCCAGCTCCCCGGGAGGGAGGGCCCGGGTGCTGGCCAGCCTAGGGATCGGTCCTTCGAGAGACAGTTCTGTTGGGTTGACGGCCAGAGGAGGCGAGAGTAGGGCCCGGGGTGCGGGTGCGGGTGCGGGGGGGGGGCGGTGCAGAGGAGCTGTGCAGGGCAGTGGCAGTCGCTGCCCCGGGGCGGGAGGGGCGGGACATCTGTCTAATTGGGCCGAGCGGAAAGCTTTACCGCTTCTCCCTTGCCTGGGAGACCCAGGTAATGCTCGGCAGTGCAGACGCCCCACTTGCCCACCTTCCTCCTGCAGCCTGCCCGGTTACCCGCTGCCAGACTGGGGGCCACCGGCATTCGCCTGTTCGGGCTTCCCGGCGCCCTGGGGAGTGTTTGCAGCCTCTGAAGCCGCTGATGGGCTCTAAGTTCTGCACATACTTCGTAAGCTGGGAAGCGTCGCCCTCCTTTGGCAACTTGTTAGCTGCCTTCTTCACACTCGTACTCATCCTCTTTCATCTCACAAGCCACCAGTTTTTCTCAGTCGGGACGCTGTGAAGTTGTCATTTTCCATGTGTCTGCTACTGAGGCGCTTAAGGCCCCCTAGATGTTGCGCTAATCCTGAGAATTTGAGTAGTGCGATAGGGCCATTGATAAATATTTTAAACTGCAGCTGCAAAAGCGGTATAGTTGCACAGACAAGAAAAAGCGCAGGCCTGGCTTCTGAGCATCCACGCTGTTCCCCCAAGCAGCATACCAAGGTGAGGTCCCTCTTCTGGCCGAAGGAGAGCAGTCAAGCAGGCCTGGGCAGGGATGCATCAAGCTAAACGACGTCCCCTCCACCAACTCTGCACAGGCCTATTTGCTGTTTCTCACGGAACTTATCTCTCCCTGAAATTATCTCTTTGGCTTATTGGGTTATCTGCCTTCCTCCACTAGAATGCAAGTTCCAGGAAGGCAGAGACCTTATTTGTCTCCTCAATCACTTGATCCCCAATGTCAAGAACACAAAGTAGGTTTGCAGCAAACATTTACAGAATGAATAAATGAAAGCTTCTCCTCTGCAAATTTGAGAAATGGTGATTTCATAATATTTTTCTTGGGTAGAGATGGGGTCTTACTCTCTTGTCCAGGCCAGAGTCCAGTGGCTGCCTAGGCTCAAGGGATCCTCCTATCTCATCTTCCTGAGTAGATAGGACTATAGTTCTGTGCCACATGCCTCGTTTTTTAATTTTTTTGTATAGACCAGGTCTCCCTATGTTGCTCAGGCCTCAAGTGATCCTCCCACCTCTGTCTCCCAAAGTGCATAGCTCATTTTGATTTTTATCTTTATCCTTTTTTTCTATTGAGAAAATTAACAAATAGCAATAACTACTGATTGATTAGTAGTTGGTATATTGAATTCCTAGAATACCAGGATATACAAGGAACTTTGTGTAGATTGCCCATTAAACAGTATAGTAGTAGTTTTATTAGCAAGGCAGTTTTAACCAGGTAGGAAACTGAGGCTCCAGTAGGTTACCACATTTCCCAAGGTTATCCTGGCAGAATCAGGATTCCAGCCTATTTTGTTTCTATTATATTGGGCTTCTTCCAAGAAACTAAAATGTAGTTTCCACAATTACAGTCAATAGAAATGTAGCTACATTTGTATCAAAAGCTATTGCTTAGGGGTGGCACCTGTGGCTCAAAGGAGTAGGGTGCTGGCCCCATATACCAGAGGTGGTGGGTTCAAACCCAGCCCCAGCCAAAAACTGCCAAAAAAAGAAAAGAGCTATTGCTTAGTGAAAAGATTTGTTTAAATATTGAGATATATTTTCAGTAATAGCTCAGAGTTATGTCGTGGGTCAGATGCTCCCAGGCTGCTATAGTCTGTATTAGCTCATTTAATTTTCACCATCTTCATAGGCAGTGTTGTGAGGATATCTCCATTTTTTAGGCAAAGAAACAGAAGCTGAGGTTCGGGAACTGGCTCAGGGTCACCAGTAAATTGCTGAGCTAGAGTTTGTTAGTGGTCTTTCCAACTCTACATTTACCCTTATCTCCTTCTATTATTCTGTGACCTTTTTTGCCCCTCTATTTACTTATGTATTGATCATTATGATAGAGTCCAATGATGCAAATATTAAAACAATATCTGAGGTTGGACTATGAACTTTTCTTTTTTTTTTTTTGAGACAGAGCCTCAAGCTGTCACCCTGGAGAGAGTGCCGTGGCATCACAGCTCACAGCAACCTCCAATTCCTGGGCTCAAGCGAGTCTCCTGCCTCCACCTCCCAAGTAGCTGGGACTACAGGCGCCCG
>CAUYRH010038339.1:0-12087 GCA_963574655.1 Perodicticus potto | reverse complement strand
AGCCTGGGCCTGCTAAACAACAATGACAACTGCACCAAAAAAAATAGCCAGGCGTTGCATCAGGCACCTGTAGTCCCAGCTGCTCGGGAGGCTGAGGCAAGAGAATCCCCTAAGCCCAAGAGCTGGAGGTTGCTGTGAGCTGTGACGCCACGGCACTCTACCAAGGGCAATAAAGTGAGACTCTGTCTCAAAAAAAAAAAAAAAAAAAGGTGTTCCTTTCAATATTTCCCTTGTTTTTGAGTAAAGAGAAAAATCCTTGGAGGTCAGATCAAGTGAGTAGGGAGGCAGTTCTAATACAGCTATTTGTGTGTTAACTAAAAACTGCCTCACAGCCAGTGCTGTGTGAGCTGACACTTCATCATGACATGGAGCCATGAGTTGTCGGCAAAAGTTCAGGTAGTTTTGTCTAACTTTTTCATAGAGGCTTTTCTGCACTTCCAAACAGTAAACCTGGTTAACTGGCCAGCTAGTGCAAATTCATAATGAACAATCCCCCTAATATCAACAAAGGTTAGCAGGATTATTTTGACTCTTGATGTGAACTGGCAGAATTTACTTGGTCATGGAGAATTGGCTGACTCCCATCATGCCCTTTGACACTTTGTTTCAGGGTCATATTGGTCCACCCATGTTTCATCACCAGGGATTACACAGCCCAAAGCATTGTCTCGCCTCTCCAAAAGATTTTGGCACACTCCGATTCTCCTTTGCTCTTGTCCATTGGTGAGCTCTGTCAGGACCATTTTTGCAAACACTTTTCTCATGGTAAGATTTTCTTAACTGTTTCTATATCAATGTTTACTTTGTTTTCTATGCTTCTCACAGTCAGTCAACAGTTTTCACAATAAGGCAATGAATATTTGCTAAGTTTTCATCATTTCGGCTCATTACTGGCCTCCCTGACCTCCCTTCATCAGTGGTGCTTTCTCTCCCCTCCTAAAAACGTTTAATCTATTTGAACACTGCTGTTTTCTTTGCAGCATTATCCCCATAAACTTGGACTAACATGCCCCTGATTTCATTTCCACTCTTGCCAAGTTTAATTGGAAATTTAATGTTTGTTCATTGCTCTAATTCAAGCTCCAACATTCTCACAACAGCACACAAAACCCTGCAGCAACAATAATGAAGTCCACTCAGCCAAACACCACCACACATGGACACACCAAGGTGATGAAACCTTACCAAGCTGTTTGTACAGTGCTGCCAACATAAGTGCATGGTGGCAAATTCACGAACTTAATCGTCATATTCCTTTTGTTTCACGATTATTATTAAAAAGAGTTTTGTTGCATGGAGGAGGGAAGTATTTAAAAATAATTCTCTTTGGGTGAATCACATGTTAGGCACACCAGGTGGAGAGAACAGACTGAGCTATCTGTGTCTTTCCCTTATTGAAGACAAGAGAAGTCTTTCCTTAAAAAAGAGAAGCCCCCGGCAGCACGGTGGACAGTGGGAACGGCCAGCAGCCCCAGGAAGACCAAGACCTAAGCCAGCAGTGGAGAAAGACAGGGACCCACCGTTTACGCTGCAGAATGCCCAGAAAGGCCAGGGCTCGATGGCTATGGCAGTGAAGGTGACAGTGGCCGTGAAGAAGGTTTGTTTAAGAAGCAGGCAGGTCTCAGACGCTCTCACACTCTGCGTGGTTGGTAACTGCAGAAGGTGAGAGGTTTGTTGTGGGGTGGGATAAAAAGCCGGCCTTCTGGACTGAGGAACCCCAGGCACAGGTGGAGATGAAAGACTGTGTATTGCGGATGTCAAATCCCCAGCCCACGTCCTAACTCACTTCCCAGAGGTCTTCATCCTGGATCTTTCTGGGTGGGTTGTGGGGAATAACACAGGAACTCCCCCACGGGCTGGGCCCTCCCCACCACCCTGTAGGAAGTGAAAAGCAGGCAGGGAGGAGACACCTGTGCCTTGGTGTCTCCTTCACTTTTACACTTAGGACTAAATGTGGAATCCCCATTTCCTATGCCTGGGTCAATTTCATGTGAATTTCCTAGGCCTCAATTCCATGAATGGACTGTGTCCATTCATTGATACATTCATTCTCTTTGCCCGGGAAGAGACTGTCTTCGTTCACTGATACATTCATTCACCTTGCCCCTGGCGGAAGGGACTGTGTTCATTCGTTTCCTAGCCAAGGAACCCATACGCCTATATATACCCCGAGACTAAAAGCCTAAAGGGGGAGACGGGGAAAGACTGGGAGAGAAATGGGAGAGAAACGAAGAGAGCTTTTCCCTCCCCACTTGAGTTCTCTCTATCTACCAAGAGCTTTAGTGTTTTCTGTATTCTTTTCTGTAAATAAATTCTGTCTTACCACTGGAAAAAAAAAAAAAAAAAAAGCAGGCAGGCCCCTCTCGTGTCTGAAGTTTTCCATCAGCATTTTAGTGTCCCATTCCTGAGAGTGCAGAGACCCTTGAGGCTCATCAGACATGAAAGGAAAAGTGATAACACAAAAGATGGGGGGGCAAAGTGCAGCTGGGGACAGACCGAGACTCAGAATGGCAATCCGGAGAAAATGGGATTTCACAAGGAGAAGAAAGTTTAACAAAAATTAATAACCTCAGAGAGATTTTTAAAAGTATGCAACCATGAAGCCCAGCAGAATGTGATAAAAATGAACATTCACGGAACAAAAAAGAATCATTGGGAATTAAAATCATGACAGGTGGAATGAAAAGCTCAAGAGAAGGTTTAGGAGATAAAAGTAGACAGAGTATAGACAAAAAGATGAAGAGTTGGAAAATAAAGGGAAAAAGTCAGGAAACTGAAAGACGGACTTTCCAAGGGGCTCAGCATTGAAATGATAGGAGTTTCAGAAAAAGAGAAAGGAGAAAACCCAAGGATGGGCGGAGTGAGGGGAAGGGCTGAGCAACTCTACAGAAGGAGTTTCCACATGGGAAGGACCCACCAGGGTCCAGAATCAGAGGAAGAGAAGGTGAAGAATCAGAATAGAGAGATACATTTGCTTCAGTGTCCCATTGAAGCCTTAAAAAGAACCACAAATTGGGCGGCGCCTCTGGCTCAGTGAGTAGGGCACCGGCCCCATATACCGAGGGTGGCAGGTTCAAACCCGGCCCGGCCAAATTGCAACAAAAAAAATGGCCGGGCGTTGTGGCTGGCGCCTGTAGTCCCAGCTCCTCGGGAGGCTGAGGCAGGAGAATCACCTAAGCCCAGGCATTAGAGGTTGCTGGGAGCTGTGACGCTACGGCACTCTACCGTGGGCCACAAAGTGAGACTCTATCTCTACAAAAAGAAAAAAAGAAAAAAGAACCACGAGTGGCTTAACACAGCATAAGTTCATAAGTTCCACAGGTCAGAAATCCACAGTGAGTTACACCGGGCTAAAAGTCAACATTTTTTAAAATTTCAGAATACTACGGGGACACAAATATTTTGGTTAGGCAAATTGCTTTCCTACAGTTTGAGTCCGAGTTGTCAGTGCACCCGTCACCCAGATTGTGTGCATTGTAGCCGGGAGTTGCGAATTTATCCTTCTCCTTCCCCAGCCGGCTGCCTGATTTTGATAAGTATTATTTCCATACGTGCATGGAAGTGTTGATCAATTACTTCCAATTTAATAGCGAGTACACGTGATTTTTGTTTTTTTTTATTCTTGTGACACTTCACTTAGGATAACAGTCTCCAGGTCAATCCTGGTTGCTACCAAACGTAGTTCCCCACGTTTTAATGGCTGAGTCGTGCTCTGTGGTACACAGATGCCCCATTTTGTTAATGGCTGAGTCGTGCTCTGTGGTACACAGATGCCCCATTTTGTTAATCCACTCAGATCTTGATGAAACATGGGTTGTTTCCACATTGTGAATTGTGCCAACAAACATTGCAGTGCAGGTGTCTTTTTAAATAAAATGTCTTTTTTCCTTTAGGGTAAATACCCAGTAGTAGAATTGCTAGATTCAATAGAGGGTCTACTTTTAGTTCTTTGAGGTATCTCCATACCACTTTCCGTAGACGTGGTACCAGTTTGCAGTCCCCCCAGCAGCGTATGAGTGTCCTGTCTCTGCACATCCACGCCAGCATTTGTTATTTTGGAACTTTTTAATAAAAGCCATTCTCACTGGAGTTAAGAGATATCTCACTAAAGAGACAACCTACAGAATGGGAGAAAATATTTGCATTCCATACATCCGATAAAGGGCTGATAACTAGAATCTATAAAGAATTCAAGCATATCAGCAAGAAAACAAACAAACAAACAACCCTATTAAAAAGTGGAAAAAAGATGTGAAAAGTCAAATTGTTGCTTGGCTGGGCAAGTGTTCCTTTCTGGAGGCTCCAGTGGAGGATCTGCTTCTTGCCTTTTCCAGCCTCTAGAGGCTGCCAGCTTTCCTTGGCTGGTAGCCTCTTCTCATCCTCAGAGCCAGCAGGTTAGCATCTTAAGGCTTGCGCTCTCTCTCTCCCTCCCTCCCTCTCTTCCTGCTCCCTCCCTATACAACACCCATGTTGGGGGCAGATGCTTTGTCTTGCCAAACCAGGTGGACAACCCATTCTTTTGGTCTGTTTACTAAAACAAGCTTTAAAAAATAATCAAAGCATATTGTATACACAACATCTCAGTAAATTCTCACACAGTGAACACCCCTCCATAATCAGCATCCGACCCAGCAGGACCAGCCCCTGGAAGTCTCTCAGACTCTCAGGTATCCCCCAGGCTCAGTGCACCTGCACCCCGCCCCCCCTTCTTGAGCTTGGTTCCCACCAAGTGAAAGGAGGGCAAGTCTGAAAGGCAGGCTGTCTCGGGAGGAGGTGTGAGATAGACTTGTCCCTCTAGGGGCAGGTGGAGATTGGACTTTAGAGTCACAGTGCCTGGGGTTGAAGCCCATGCCAGCCACCTTCAGGGGACAGATGGTTGCACACAGGACATGCCTTCCTGGGTTCCATTTAAAACAGGCTGATAACGCCTATTAACGAATAGGAAGGATTTGTGTGCAGACAGCACTTAGTGTAACTAAGGTCTAATCTGAAAAGCTCCAAGAGATGGCTGTAGATGAAACTTCTGAGACCTCCTGGGTCCATCAGAGAACTTTGTTACTGACTCTGCAGCCTTCTGGAGAGTTCTGAGGCGTGTAGCCTTCCCCATAGCTGACAGCCACCCTGGTGTCTGCCTCATACCTCAGCTCATCTGCCACGTTGTTGGTAGGCAATCTTACTGTGTGTGACAGAACTTAAACACGTGTGCTTCGTGAACCAGAAATCGTCATTTTAGGAGTCAATCCTAAAGAGGTATTCAGCCACGTGTGCAAAGAGAGACACGCATGGAGTTTGTGGCTGCTTTGCTTGAAAGACTGAGAAGGCCTTGTCTTCTGGAGGTCAAATGAATTGACAAAGAGTGAGGTGACCCAACACAGGGTTGGCAAACCCTGCCTGGAAAGAGCCAGATGGTAAATCTCTACACATCAAGATGGATACATCCACGTTGGCTTTCTATGCTGCACAGCAAATCACCACAAAAATATGACGTCCGTTTATCTT
Organism: Perodicticus potto; assembly: GCA_963574655.1. Classification (NCBI taxonomy): domain Eukaryota; kingdom Metazoa; phylum Chordata; class Mammalia; order Primates; family Lorisidae; genus Perodicticus; species Perodicticus potto. The sequence continues at coordinate 6,588 of CAUYRH010038339.1, read as the reverse complement.
CTCTCCATCCTGTAGGTCAGAAACCTGGCACAGCGCGGCTGCACTCTCTGCTCTGAGTCTCAAAGACCGGGCAACATCCTGGGCTGGCGGGGCTCTGACCTGCAGGGTCTGGGCAAGAACATTCCGGCTGCTGGCAGAACTCAGCCCCTGTGGCTGCAGGACCCAGAGCCTGCTTCCTGCCACCTGCTCCTTGCGTCTTCCTCTCCTGCTTTCAAAGGCTCTTGTAATTGGATCCACCTAGATAATCAGGGAGAACGTTCCTGTCTTAAAGTTGATTTACCTTAATTAACCTGCAAAGCTGTCTCGCCCCGTAAAATATCACATCCACAGGAGTAATACCAGGTGGTGACGGTCATGTGGCTTGGGATGCTGTTCTGCCACCCCACTGCAAAAGCAGACATCAGCGGAATGTGGTAGAATGTGGACCTATGACTGCAGGTGCTGAGGGGTACCACAGAGGAGCCTCCAAATCGGCCGCTGTCCTCACCCCCAGGGAAGAGAATGGGGCTGAGGCTGGGAGTGTGGGAGCCACCCACATCCCTTTCTGCATCTTCCTTATCTTCCGATGACTTCACAATGGGATGATGGAGTAATTAAGAATTTTTAAAGTATGTATATTTAAATAATGACTATTAATATATATTTTTAAAATTTGACCAATAATGGCAACAGTATCTAAGGGGAAGGTCTATGAGGAATTTTCTCTTTCCAAATTACACATTCCTGCCACCTTGGGCTTTTTTGTTACAAATGAGTCTCTACTGTGGCTTTGAACGGAAAAATACATATACTTTTAAATGTACTGATGTTTATGAAGAATTTATATCAAGAGCCAAATAGTAAATAACTCCAATGTTTGCCCATCATGGGCAAATGCTCACGTTGCAACTTTAAGTTAAAAGTGCAAGATAAAAGAGTGTGCTCAGGGTGGCGCCTGTTGCTCAGTGGGTAGGGCGCCGGCCCCATATACCGAGGGTGGTGGGTTCAAACTCGGCCCCGGCCGAACTGCAACAAAAAATAGCCGGGCGCTGTGGCGGGCGCCTGTAGTCCCAGCTACTCGGGAGGCTGAGGCAAGAGAATCACCTAAACCCAGGAGTTGGAGGTTGCCGTGAGCTGTGACACCATGGCACTCTACCAAGGGCAATAAAGTGAGACTCTGTCTCTAATAAAAAAAAAAAAAAAAAAGAGTATGTCCAGAAAGTGAATCTGAGAATGTAAATATTCATAGAAAGTAACCGGACGGAGAACTGAGATGTTAACAGTGGGTGTTCTGGGCAATGAAATCCATGGATAATTATTTCTTCCTTTCTAGTTTTTAATACCTCCCAATTTTCTATTATAAGCATGTATTATTTTTATAATTGAAAAAATAAGCACTATTAAAAAAAAAAAACTGAATGTATTGCCAAGTATACTGCAGCGTTCAAGTTAACAGGCTGCCAAATTTTCTTCCCAGCAGGAAAGCCTGCTCAGGAAACAGTAAAAAGCAGAGTTGTTCTTGGCAAATATGGGTTCCAAAGAAAAGAAGTCTGAAGATCCATGGGCGCACTGAAAAGACTGTGTCATTTTACCATCGAGGAAACGGGTGGGTCCTCCCGAGTCAGCCACGCCGGTGACCTGGCCAGTCGTGCTGAGGGAGCAGGCGGCACTCAGCGCTGCTGACAAGGCCCTGCCCTGTCCGTGCTTGACCTGCGCCATGGAGCTGCTATTTTCCATGTAGACCAGATTGCCAGGTCCTAACCACACCTACCTCTTCAACACCCCATACTGTGTGTCACTCCCAGAAGGTAGCTCTCTGCTTGTTTCTGAGAGGGTTTCAAATAATAGGCTCCCAGTGGATATTAGTGGATATCCTCGCCACTCAGAAGGATACGTGTGTGCTGCAAACACAGCTCTCACTGGACAGGCCGTCCCCAGACAGACATGTCTGCAACACACACATCTCCCGTCCCTGCCCCAACAGTGAGAGCCCCTACTTTATGCAAGGTGCTCTGGGACATGCCGGGGGCAAAGGATGCACTGCCCTCATAGGAGCACACGGCGGAGTCCGGAGAAGGGGACAGTGTGGGGAGAATGATAAGGGCCCCTGAGAAATACCAAAGCAAGGCCCTTTGTGGAGGCTGGAGAGATCTGTTCGGAAAGAAATGATGAGGGCAGCCTGTTGATAAACAGAGGGAATCACTGTGGAGCCTGCCATGAAAGATGTGGAGAATTTGTTTCTGGTAAGATGAGAAGAAACTGCAAAAGTATTCCAGCACCCACCCCAAGACAGTATGAGTAAACCATAATTTTCAAGAACTCTACAGGATCTAAAATGTCCAAGTATTCCTCTCCTGCACACTGGCCAGCAGTGAGTCCACCGAGAGCTCCTGCGTTAGGCTGACATCCCCCTACTGGAGCTCATAAAACTTTCCATCATGACATGTTCTAAAAAGCCATCAATAAAGAATCTGAAAGCTCAACCTTGATCATGATAGGAGGGGTGCAAATTAAAACTACACTGGGAAACAAATGTATTCTGTTGACGAGGCTGCAGGGAAACAGGCACACTCAGAAATGGCTGGTGTGAAGACAGCTTCTCCCCTGGCAATCTCTAGCCAAATCATATAGCTTTTGGCCAGTGTCATCGCTTCCAGGATTCGATCCCAAAGATGCATTGCATTCAATAAGATGCATACACCAAGCTACCCTTTGCAACTCTCGTTTGAATTTAAAATCTGCTCTTTTCTCCCATGGAATTCAAAATATACTTCTTGGTCCTTGCTTCTTATAAAATTGTTAAGAGTCCAGATCTGCAAATTCAATGAAATCTGAATACTTGGCACAAAAAATTTGCATTCACTAGTATTTTCCTTGCTTCATCAGGCTAGATTAAAACATAATCTGTCTTGGGTGTTTACAAAGTGTCCATGAAGTCTGGACCAAGATGCCTTTGAGGACATTCTCCCCAGCAAGTCCACATCACCATCTTCTCTTTTATGTCATGCAGAGAGCTCTCTAAATCCTCCTGAAAAACTCTGTGTCAATTGTACCATGTTTCAAATATTTTACTATTATGCCTAGGAGATTTTTCTTTGGTTTTGGTTTTGGTTTTTGAGACAGGACCTCGCTCTTTCATCTAGGCTGGAGGGCAGAGGAATCAGCCTCACTCACAGCAACCTCAAACCCTTGGGCTTGAGTGATCCTTCTGCCTCAGCCTCCCAAGTAGATGGGACTATATGTGCCCACTGCATCTGGCTATTTTCTTCTATTTTTTGTAAAGATACACTCTCACTCTTACTCAGGCTGGTCTCAAGCTTCTGATCTCAAGCAAACTTCCTTATTCAGGCTCCCAAAGTGCTAGGATTACAGGCATGAGCCACCATGCCTGGCTTCAATATATGTTGACAAATATCTACACCCATGTAACCAACCCTCAGTCAAAGGTCTGTCACCCAGAAAGCTCACTTGTGACTTGCTGTCAAGAACAATGAATGCAGGGAAAATATTTGGTCTTCTTTTCTTTGGAACCCATATTTGCCAAAAATATTTGGTCTTTTCCAAATATTTGGAAAATATTTGGTCAACCCTCACGCTCCAAACAAACACTGCTCTGGTTTTGTTAGTCCAGAATATTGAGCCTGTTTAGAACTTCATATAGATGGAGCCACGAGTGTGTACTCTTTGGTGGTTAGCTTCTTTTGCTCAACATAATATTAGAGATTTAAAATACATATATCAGGAATTGTGGGAAGACAAGCAGCTTTCTCCAGAGCCTCACGTCCAAAGGGAAAGATACTGGACTGAAGTGGGCGGAAGGCGAATGTAAGGAGCTCCACACGGAGAGGACTGTGTGAGGCACAAATCACCCAGGCTGAATCAAGCAGCAGAAAAAAAGAAAGTGGAAGAAAACCAACAGGTATGAGCCCAGCTCCCAGAAGAGGGAAGACCCTCCCCCAAAATGGGAGCTCCATGGTGGGCAACGAGCCAGCCAGCAAACAGGGTTCAAAAGTCTGCTCACCTCATCCCACGGGAGAGCAGGTGCTAAGTTCCAGTCCTCCCGCACTATTGAGGTCCCACCACTAAGACTGTGCCCCACTCAGTCTGGCACAAAAGACCAAATATTTTCCCTGCATTCCTGAACACCCAGGTTGCCCTTTCCCCACCCTGGTCGCTAGAAGGACTGTCCCCCCATAGAGTCCAGAGTGGGTTTTTTGGTTTGTTTGTTTTGTTTTTGTTTTTGTTTTTTGCAGTTTTTGGCCAGGGCCGGGTTTGAATCCACCACCACTGGTATATGGAGCCAGCGCCCTACTCCTTGAGCCACAGGCACCACCCATTTTAATGAGCTCACTGGGAAGCTTGGGAAGTTTGCTGGCCACCAAGATGCAGTGTGAGAACAGTAACATGGCATTCCAAACTTTGGCAGGGAGAGGGTGAACTACACGTCTCCAGCTCCTCAGGAATTCTCAGGCAGATCTATTTTCTATTCTCTAGGACAAGGTCTGAGCTCCCATTGGGTGGGCAGGGCCAGTGCTTAAGTGACTTTGACTTTTGACTGAACTTTGGACTTGCCCTCTCTGCCAGGCACAACTCTCTGAGCTTGATTGGATGGGCAGGCTGGTGTCTAATTGACCTTGGACTGAACTTTGGACCTCTGGCCTCCACCAGGCGGGGCTCTCTGAGCTCACTTGCTGGGGAGGGACTGAGGTTTAAGGGACTTTGGACTGAACTTTGGACCTCTGGCCTCCACCAGGCAAGGCTCTCTGAGTTCACTTGCTGGGGAGGGACTGAGGTTTAAAGGACTTTGGACTGAACTTTGGATTAGTACTCTCTACTGGGTGGAGGCTCTCTGAGCTCATTTGGGTGGGCAGGACCTGGTGCCTGAGCAACTTTGCCTGAGCTTTGGGCCTACACTGTAGAGCTGAAGCCCTCAGCATCAATTGGCTGGATGGTGCCTGGCGCATAAGCATTTCTCCTGAACTCTGGGCAAGTGCTGTCAGCTGGGCAGTCTCGTGAGCTTGATTTGGTGGGCAGAACCAGTGCTGGCAGAGCAACTTTGACTGGAACTCTGGGCCAGGACTGTCTACTTATTCTTGTCCCCCGGGAGACACTGCCTGGGGCTGCAGACTCACCTGTTGTCTGCCCTTGTTAGTGCGGTGGTGGCATGGCAACAGTGAGGAGCAGACTCATCAGGAACAGTCTATTAATTCAACTAAAAAAGTATAATTAACATATTAAAAAAGAAAAAAAGAGGAAGAAGCTGAAAATACTCATGAAGAGGAATCAACAAAAGAACTCTGGCAACATGAAAAATCAGAGCAGATCACTGCCTCCTGGGGATGTGAAGGAAAATACAACACAGAATCCTATCCACAGAGAAATTGCTGAAGTGTCAGAAATAGAATTTAGAATATGGATGGCAAATAAGATAATAGGACTGGAGGAAAAGATGGAAACACAGAATCAAAAAATAATACAGAAGTTGTCTCAAGAAATCAATGAATTTAAAGACAAAGTCACCAAGAATATGGACATAATGAGGAAAGATACAGCAGAGATGAAGGAATTGAAAAAGATTTTTGAGGAGCTTCAAAATACAGTAGAGTCCCTCAGAAATAGAGTTGAGCAATGAGAAGAAAGAATCCGATAAAGAAGGCAAGACTTTTGAACTATCCCAAGCATTCAAAGAGGCAGAAAAAAGGAGAAAAAAAAACAAAACAGAATATTCCATTAGAGAGTTAATGGGATCATTCCAAGAAATCAAACATACGAATTATAGGAATTCCTGAAAGAGAAGAGGATGGTCCCAAAGGCACAAATTCTCTGCTCCAAGACGTTATGGAGGAGAATTTCCCAAGTATTGCATGAGATGCAGAAATTCAGATAGGAGATAGTTTCAGGACCCCAGTATGACTCAATCCAAACAAAGCATCTCCTGGACACATTGTAATTAATTTTGCCAATGTTAATATGAAGGAGAAACTTCTGCAAGCAGCCAGGTATAAGAAAGATATTACTTACCAAGAGAAAAGAATAAGGTGACTGTAGATCTTTCAACTGAAACTTTCCAAGCCAAAAAAGGATGGTCATCAACCTTCAACCTTTTTAAACAAAACAATTTCCAGCCCAGAATCCTATACACTGCTAAACTGAGTTTCCTTAGTGATGGAGAAATCAAATACATCCACATGCTAAGGAAATTTGCCACGACTAGACCAATTCTACAGGAAATAGTCATACCCATTCTTTATAACAATCAACAGGAGGGTACACTAAGAAAATAAACCTACCCAGAAATTAAAGAACAAAGCCTAGCTTCCACAATTGCAAGAGGCACAAAATTAAGCTCTGGGGCGGTGCCTGTGGCTCATCAAGTAGGGCACCAGCCCAATATACTGAAGGTGTCAGGTTCAAACCTGGCCTCCACTGAACTGCAAAACAGAAAAATAGCTGGGCATCATGGGTGGCGCCTGTAGTCCCAGCTACTCGGGAGGCTGAGGCAAGACAATCCCCTAAGCCCAGGAGTTGGAGGTTGCTGTGAGCTGTGTGATGCCACAGCACTCTACCGAGGGTGATAAAGTGAGACTCTGTCTCTACAAAAAAAAAAAA
>CAUYRH010038336.1:0-47188 GCA_963574655.1 Perodicticus potto | reverse complement strand
CTGAATTCCATGGATGGACTGTGTCCATTCATTGATACACTCATTCACCTTGCCCCCGGTGGAAGGGACTGTATTCATTCGTTTCCTGGCCAAGGAACCCACACACCTAAATATACCCTGAGGCTAGAGGCCTAGAGGAGGAGATGGGGAAAGACCAGGAGAGGAACAGAGAGAGCTTCTCTCTCCCCACTTGAAATCTCTCCCTCTACCAGGAGCTTTGGTGTTTTCTGTATTCTTTTCTGTAAATCAATTCTGTCTTACCACGGAGGGGTGGGGGGGGGGGAAATAATGTAATGAAGAATAATAAAATACAAATATTTAAAAAAAAAAAAGATTTTACAAGGACACACATGTTAAGAGCGACAATGTTTGTTTTTAAATACGTTTTCTTTCTACAAGCACAGATTTTCATTCTTAAGAAGAACTCTTAAAGACCTATTGCCAGCAGTTGAAATGTCACATCTTTCTGTCTGTCAAGAGTGGCAAAAATCCATATCCTACAATAACTGGCTTTTACTTATTGATTCTACCCAGCTTAAAACGTGTGTATCTGAAGCATAATGAGATAGAGATTAAGATCAAAGGCTTTGCAGTCAGACAGACCCAGTTCTGAAAGTTAATGCTGCCCCTTACTAGCTCTTAGTGACAATTTACTTACCTTCAAGATAAGATAATGGTACCCACGTCATAGGCTTGTTGGTAGAAGCAGATTAATTAATGCATGTAATTACTGCAACATTGAGTAATATGAAAGGTTCAGTAATTAAGTTCTAATATTATTTATGTAATTGACATTATGTAATTCCAACTTTCTTTCTGACTTATTTTTTATTTGTCTCAAATATAGGTCATATGTATTTACATACATAAAAATACTTGCATCCTATGGATGCAAGGAAATATAAACCAAGGATATGTAAGGCATAAAGCCTTGTTCAACTTTGTTTCCTCAACAGTATATAGCATAAGACTTTGTATAAAATAATTGCTGAATGAATGTTGAGTTTTATTCAATCACCATGAAATGTCTTTGATAACAGTACCTATTCCCTATAAGTCAGAAATAGCTTCAATAAAAGAAAAGATAATTTTGTACACTAAGGTACTTTAATTAAATTCAACCATTTTTATGTTTTTCTTCAGTTAAATGGAACATTTTCTTAAAGGACAGGCCCATCTCTTTTGTCACCAGTATGACAGAAACCTCATGAGTTATAGACAATAAACCAGTATGTTAAGGCATAATTTACTATTAAGAAGTGTATTAGATACCTTCAGATTACCAGAAAAGTGTGTAAAATTATACTCCAAGTGTCTGATTTAATATCTCCCTATCAATTGCAACCTAGCTTATTATTAGAAAGAATTTAAACATTTGCAGAATCTGTTTGGTAAATATCAACAAAATAACAACAGCATCTGTAATGTTTGGTCCAATTTTATAGGATGTAATCAGTGGTCTGAGGGTCAAAATTCTTTCAGAAATGGGGGTTGAAAGCCTGTTGTTCAAGAATCATTAAAAATGAACATCCAAGAGATCAGCTCAAGGTACAGAGTTCACTTAACATCCCCAGACTTCAATCCTGGGGATCTTTTAAAACTGTTTCTTCAGATTGAGCTCAGGGTGCCATCATAATAAGTGACTAATGAGTGACTCTATGTGTATCTGATGGAAATGCCAGGCCCTCAAACAGGCAGTTCTATGTTTAACAAGAAAAATCTTTATGCTTAAAGCCTGCTTGACCAGAACCTATAAAATTATTTTTAAATGTTAGAGAAGCCTGAATTAATCTACTTAGTGATTAAGTTCGGGTATATATAAGTAGGCATGAGCTGAGTAAGGAAACTTTGCCTATTGCCATATTTATTGCTGCTTGTGTATTTTTTCTTTAGAAATTCGGTCAAAGTGTACCCTTTCTCGCAGAACTGGCCTCAACTCATTGGACTGAATAACCCTGATCATCCTGGAAAAGAGATGGTTGCAGCCTCCAGGTAAGAGCCACATACCATTCTGTACTACGCGGGGACACAGAAAAGCAGATCCCCTTCTTGTCAAACAGCCACAGCAGTTCCATGTCATGGTCTTTTCTCATCCCCGGCTACCACACCTGGGAACAGCAGGTGCTCGGTAGCTTCATGGCTTCCACCTTAAACTGGCAGTCCTCCTGCACAGAAAAGTATCAAACACCCCCCTTTGGGCTCACTTTTCTACAGGAACTTCTTACTTCAATCATCATCAGAAATCCAAGCTGTCATCGTTACTGGCTCTGTTTATTATCCATGGGTCAAATCCAGCCCATTGCCTGTTTTAGAAATAAAGTTTTATTGGGCTACTACTGTACCCATTCCTTTACATAATGTATTTGGCTGCTTTCACTCTAAAAAAGTGTAATTAAGTATTTGCAACACAGGCCATCTGCCCAGAAAAGCTTAGAACATTTACCATCCAGCCCTTTATCAGAAAAGTTTACAGATCCCTAGCCTAGACATGCATTCCTGTCCTACCGTGTACATCTCCTCAGCCACCCTCAGCTCTCCTGCCATCCCAAGGCCTTCCACTCTGCATCTAGAGCTGACATGCCACCATCTGCAAATCTGTCTGCATCCACAGACAGATCTTCATCTTCGCTTTCTTGCTCCAGGAAAATCCTGACTATGCCCTGTTGAAATCACTTCTGTTGTAGTCTTCGACAGTGGAGCCTGTTCTTCCTTTGCAGCCTACTCAACTACAGCTGCAGTTCTGGTTTACTTCGGTCTCCAGCGTGATTTCCAAACCAACTCTCTTCCTTCATCCTCCCAAACCACCAGCTCTGTTGAAGTTTGTGCGCTATGACTTTGTTACCTACTACTGCTTTTGAACGTTGTCATCTAGAGAACTCGGTTAACTTCATTCTTTAACAACTTTAGTGCTTCCCTCATTATCTTTTTATTCTGCTATTATTCTTACTGACTTTAATACCCATGCAAATAATACATCTAACTCTATGGACTCCAGTTTCCAGCTCTCCCTACATCACAATAGAATGATGTTATTTCTTACCCATCCTCAGCTACTTGTCTCTATGTATGAGTCATAATTTGACCTTGTGAGCATCAATAAATCCATCATCTTCAATATCTCAAGTTCAAGCATGCCATTCTCAGACTACTGTCTCCTATCTTAATATTTTTTCTTTATTTAATTATTTCAATATTTATTTGTTTATTTATTCATTGAGACAGAATCTCACTCTGCAGCCCTGGGTAGAGTGCCCTGGCATCAGAGCTCTCAGAGACCTCAAACTCCTGGGCTCAAGTCAGCCTCTTGCCTCAGCCTCCCAAGTAGCTGGGACTACAGGCTATCACCACAATGCCTGTCTAATTTTTCTATTTTTTTGTAGAGATGGGGTCTCACTCTTGCTAGTCTCGAATTCCTGAGCTCAAGCCATCCACCTGCCTTGGCCTCCCACAGTAGGATTACAGGAGTGAGCCACCACACCTGGCCTTCCTAATATCTCTTTAGATAATTATCTATGCAAGCAACACCTTGACTTCATTAATACATTCTGTTCTGTGGAGTATGGCTATGTAACTATCAACATGCCCCCCTCAGGTGCTCACTTCCTTTTCTGCCCACCTTAGATTCTATGATATATTATGAAGCCTCTATTGATGACACCCCAACTCTCTTGCTCTGCCATCCTCCTTCACCTGGATGAACTGCAAGCCTGTTATACCTGATAATTCCTGGGCACCAACACAATTAAACATTGGTAAAGTCACAAGAACTGCACTGGCTAGTATCACATTAAATTCTGGCCATAAATCTGAAGTGAGTATACAAAAGCAATCTTATTACTCTAATAGGACTTTTGCATTCCCACTTTTCAGGATGACAATTTCACTTCATGTCTATAATCTCGTAACTCATTTTACTTTCTGTACTCCCAGATAATACCATTGCTTCATAAATCGCTGAGAAAATAGAAGTGGTTTGACAAGAATTCCTCACCTTTCCAGGTGAAGTTTACCTACCCTCTTCACTCTATACCTGTTTCCCGCTGCCTCAATTTATTATAGAGCAAGTGTCTCTACTGCCATCACTGGTTTTACGCTAAACACCTTGACTCCTCATCTTCTCAAGGGCTTGATTTCTAAATTATCTGCTCACTCTCCCCTGGATCATCACCTCTGTCCTCAGTCACTCCCAATCTCATAAACCACACCTAGCAATTCCTTTCTTAAACACATCTATGCACATACTAACAACTAAAATGACAATAATGATAGCAAAAACAGCAGCCGAAAACTCTTCCTTTACCTTATGTCCTCCTCCAGTGGTCTCCTGGGTCTCAGCTTAAATGTTTTCTCAGAGGAATCTTCCCTGTTCACCCATTTAAAAGTAGCCACCCAGTTACTGCTCATCATATCATTCTATTTGAAGTCTCTACATTGCATTTATCACTCTTCTCTGTTGATAGACTGTTTTGATGCTTGTTTACCATTTTCTCCTCCCTGATACATAATCTCTGTGAAAGTATCTTCTGTTTTTTCACTTCTGTATTCTCAGTACATATGACAGACGTAGGAGATCCTCAATAATAAACTTTGAATGAATGAATGAATGATTTCCTCTTTTTCCCCTACTACTAGACCGTAGGATAAACAAAGGCAAGAACTTTGCATCTTGTATGTCTTTGTAGTTGGCGTTTAATAAATACTTCTTGCATGAGTCAATGAATCATTGCTATAAATGAGCAATAACCTAAAGATAAAAGTTATTAACATGATGTTCGACTTTTAAAATTTGCATTGGCACTTTTACTTTAAGAAAACCAAAATGATTTCTTTCAGGGTTATACTAATTTCTTTTAAACTAGTGCTAATTTGTGTGACTTATCCATATGCACCTAAATTAATTTTTCTAACTTTAACTAGAGCTTATAAATAAATAAGTACACATATATGTATGTAGATGGATGGCTATATATACACCTACCCACACATATATAAAACATATGTTAGTCCTGTTCTAAGGATCTGCCAAACTTTCTTGGTAAGACTTGCCAATTGCTATCATGTGACAGGATGACAGTTCTCTTCTCTGGGAGAAGTCCAGACTTCCAGTGTCTGGGACAGAAATAATATAGACCAAGAAACATTTATAGCTGATGATGGATGATTTTTGGCTCTCAGGATGTGAAGTTTGGTCTTCTTATTGGGAGACTATGAAAATCATTAGAGCAGAAATTATTTTTATTTCTACTCAGCTGAAAGTAGTTGTTCTTGTTATATTTCTATATGCAGGCATACTGCAAAGAATTTGCTTGGTCAATATGGGTTTGCACTAAACTCTGTGACTCAATGATAGCATGAGCTCTTTTTGCCAGTGTAGCTGTCTTATATTTATTGGCATAGTAAGTGTGTCCAAACATACTCAGTTATAGATGTATTCCTGTTATCAATAATATGGTACTAATAAGAGTGAACATATTTTTGCTCTCAGGCAGAACTGATTCTGAGGACATGACAGGGATACTTCAATAATTGCATTTATGCACACAGAGGAAGTAAGATGAATGTTTACAGATGTAAGCAACAAAAAATCAAGCAGCAGTGCTTCTACAAATTGGGGATCAGTGGTTCAATGGCACGTAGGCCATCATCTCTTCAATTCCATTGACCTTCCTGTCAAAGCCAAATGATGGCTGCAACACAAAAGTGTTCTGCTACCCTTGTCCTAATAAAAACCTGTCCAAATGCAAGTGGCAGGAGAGGGTGTGGACAAGTCAGTGCTCTTTGTGGAATGTCCTGTTAACAAGGAGGGAAATGTGTAATGTTCTGAAAACCTCCAAAAAAACATATCTTTACATGATGTTGTTACCAATTGGTCCCATTACAGGTCCTAGACCACTTGCTGAAGATGCCTTTCCTGAGAACTAGAGATCCTTGCTGGATTTCTGAATAAATTGGGGTTCCATTTGAAAGAATGGAAAGAGAAATGGATTTTGCATTGGCAAGGAACAGAGTCTGTCACAGTCGGCTACCACACACATTCATGAGGTTTCATGGAGGAGATCGTTCTCATGTTGAATCTTGAATTCAAGTAAAAGTTGGCTGGGTAATAAAGTTTGTAAATGTTGAAAAGGCAGAGAGAGCTCCTTCTACAAATGTGCGGAACAGTCGAGGAACTGCAAATAATCAGTTATAGTTGAGTCTTCTGTGTGTGTGGACCAGCCAGAGAAGAAACTGCAGAGGTCAGCAGGGGCCATGCTGTGAAGACAATGTGGGAGCAGGGAGTAAAGTTCTTACACCTGCAGGCACACATTCTTAGGTTGTTGTTAAAGGAGAAAATAAATATTTGCCTGGGCTTTTCCTCCATACATGGCCAAAAATATATAGATATTTCAAGATCAATATCCTTATCTCTTTCAATTTTAAAGAGGTAAAGTGAGAGCAGTCATTGCTTATGATACCTTGTTGCTCTCTCTTCCTAGCTAAACCTTGTATGAGGATTTAAAGCTCTCCGTTAAATTAGATTGTACTCAATGGGATATGAAGCCTCAGAAGATTTTCCAAGTACATTTCCCCTCCTAAAACCTTTGGAGAAAAGAAACTGAGTGTTTGGAGTGAAACCAATCTTATTACCTTGATCATTGTTAATCAGGCCAAAGGATTAGTACCTGAGCCAAAATCTGCCCAATAGGAATGCACCTTTCTGGGTAATAACAAACCAACATAATCAGATTTCTTCACCTTGGGAAGGTTACCTGAATAAAGGATAGATGCCAGGAACGTCAGTACCAAAGGCAAGGTACAGGAGGTGGAGGAGAGAGGGTAGAGAGAAAAAGATGGAGAAAATTTGAGAAAGAAGAAAAGCAAACAATAGCTGAGCTCTAGAAATTAACATAGTAAGTCACTGATCTTGGAAACAGGGTGGAAAAAGAACAAAGGAAGTGTCAATTCCCAAACAATTCTTGAGTGGCATAAACCAGATTATCGTCATCATTATCATCAACCCACAGGAATCATTAAATTGATTCTCAAAATGAGATCTAATCCTAGTCCTCCAAATAATATGCCATATTCAAACAAAATTATTGATGAATGTTGCAATCATAAATTATTTTTGATCAGATTCAATTACTCACCACCTTTCAGAGTAGGACTTTGAAGTATGAGGTCTTTGGGAATGGTTATGCTTATATGTCCTCTGTGAATTTGTGGTTAATGGCTCAGAGAGAAGCCTTCCTTTCTTCTCTGGATAGTTCTGAATACTACTACTAATAATATTAATAATGATACAATAGCCAAAGTGGAATTTAATCATGAAGAAACAAGAGAAAGAGAAATAATGTTTAGATATCAAAACTGTGGGCCAGCCTATAGTCCCAGCTACTTGAGAGGCTAAGGCCAGAAAATCACTTGAGCCCAAGAGTTTGAGGTTGCTGTAAGCTATGATGCCATGGTACTCTACCAAGGGTGGCAAAGTGAGACTCTGTCTCAAAAAACAATAAAAAAGAAAGAAAGAAAGAAACCTGTGGGCCAGAGGAGACATGATTCATAGATCTGCAAAGCTGAGGAGTACAGCCTGAAGTGCAAATAGAAGCAGTTTGGAGAACAGGAAAGATACTTATGAAGGAAGCAGGCAAAAGGGACCTGTTCAGAATAGTAGTTTTACATCCTAGCTATCTGTCAGAATTACCTGGATTTCTTTTGGAATAAAAAATATATATTACCCGGGTGGCACCTGTGGCTCAAGGAGGGCGCTGGCCCCAAATGCTGGAGGTGGTGGGTTTAAATCCAGCCCCAGCCAAAACCTGCAACAATAACAACAACAACAAAATATCTATATCTATATCTGTATCTGTATCTATATATATATTTTTTTTCCTTACTCACTCCCTGCTGAATCAAAATATGACTTCTTCTAGGGTCAGCCTGGCATCCACATATGATGGAGCTTTCACCTGTGCCCAGGAAAACATTCATGTAATGATGGCAACAATTCTTTCTTTAGGAGGAGCATCTTTTTTTCTTAGACCAAGGCCATCTTAATTTTTCATTGTAATGAAATTGTTGTAGTCAAACACTGGAGGTGTTTGGGGGTGTTTTTTAATGTTCTTAACAAAATAAAAATTAGCAAACCTATGGTTGATATGTTTGCAATCTTGGGTAGTGAACCAACATCATTATCAATAATTTCCTTTAAAATGACAGTAAAAAACAAACAAATAACAGCAAAAACCTGTCAGCATGGTGTTGTGTAAATTAAATGAGACAACTTGTATAAGGTACCTGGTACCTAAGAAACACTCAGAATCTTCTTTGTCTATGTTGTTATATAAAAAAATTTTGGTTTGAAAAATTTAATCCTTATTCCTTAAGCAATACTGGCGATTTATTGTTCTGGATAAGCACAACATCTAGAGCTTGTGGTGGACATCAGTTCTCATTCAAACAGGATACTGGCTCTATTTTTCTGTATTCTTTTTGCTCTCCTGCGTTTTGTATTTGTCTCTGGACTAGCTTTGTGATGTGATTTCCAGGATGCACACAGTTAGAGAGAATGCTGTTCCCTCAACCAGAAGCAAAATTCTACCCCTGAGGAGATTGCACCACCCCTAAGCCAGGTACGGCATGTGCTGATTGGCTCAATCCTGGATCAGTCTGTTCCTGAACCTATGCTGATACTAAGGGATATGGGGTTACCCTAAACAATTTATCACCCCAGGATCTATCTCTGAAACTAAAGAAGCTATAAATACCATCAAAACCAGAAGGTTGCCATGAGATGGGTATGAGGAGAACCAAAGTTGTAGGACAATCACCGCAATTCCCCTCCTAGCCTTTTTCCTAAACGGACTTACTGTTGTCTACCTGCACACAGCAAGCAGTCCCTTTACAGAGCCTTACTGCCTGTCATAAAGCAGTTTGGCTTAAATTTAAAGAAGCTGCCAGCATTCTCTTTAATGAAAATGTTATTGACTTTATGTAATACTTAAATGTACTAAATTGTTATTACTGAAGTTTGAAAAATATAGAAAATCAGAATAGGAAAAAAACCCTCAAGATAACCACGAGGGAGGGTAACCATTATTAAAATTCATTGTATTATCATTGTCTTCATATTATGCATGTATATTACATTACAAAGAAAATTATGTATGTTTATATTTTATTTTAAATAGAGTTTTAACCTAACAGATTTGTTTCTTCATTACAAAATAAATACATGATTTAGTTTTTAAAATAGAAAAATTTAGACATGTAAAACAATAAAGAAGGAAAAGTTAGAAAGAAGGAAGAAAATAAAGAAGGGCATGAGGAAAGAAGGAAAAAAGAAATATCATTGAGATATCATCTTTATTTTTAAGTATACATCAATATTTGTTTTACTTTTGAAGCATAATTAACAAATGTTCATTTGTCTTAGATGACAGATAATATCTAACACTGAATGGTTTATTAGTCTTCCCCAATTAAAAAAATGACTCAGGTAATCAATATGAATTTTAAAGATGTGGAAACTCATAATTCAAGTTTCTTAACAATAAAAATGACCACCATATTGTTGTAAGTAGGTCTATTTCATAGAAAGGAGGAAAAAGACTATAATAAGTCTCCCAGGGTGGCTCTCAATTTTGTAAATACAGTAGATTATCCCTTTTTGCAAAAAATATTTTTATCAAAAAGTAGTATATGCATATGCTATGGCCTGAATATTTATTTCCCCCTAAATCTATATATAGAAATCTTAACCCCGAAAGTGAGTGATATTAAGGTGTGAGGCCTCAGGGAATGACTGGGTCATGAGGGTGGAACCCTCATGGATAGAATTAATGCACTTCTAGCAGAGGCCCTGGAGAGCTGCTCCTTCAGACTAGTGAGGGCACAGTGAGAAGGTGCCATCAGGGAAGGAGAAAGAAGGCCTTCACAGGACGCCAAATCCGCCAGCACTTGATCTTGGGCTTTCCATTTCCCAAAGCCATGAGAAATACATTTCTGCCCGTCATAAGCCATCCCATCTATGGTACTTTGTTACAGAAGCTCAAACACACCAAGAGAACATGCAATTGTGAAAAACACAGAAGTTCCTTGCTCCACCTCTTCCAGGGGACCTTCTTAGTTTATCACCCCACAGAAAACCATTTTGGACGCTTTCAGCTATGTCTTCAAGACTCCATTGTCACGTGTCTCAATCATTTTAGCACCATTTACTGTTAATGATTTTACACGTTACTTTTTGCATCGCAACCCTAAAAGATGAGGATCTAGCACTCTTCCACCAAAACCCCTTGTCCTCTAAATATTATTATGTGTATATCACAATTTTTAATCCAGTGAGCATCAGTTGGTTCTGTTGCTGTGACCGTGTAATTATTGTTTATAAATGAATAAACATGAATATGTTTCCTTTCTTCTATACCTTTGTTTCCCAGGCTAATTATTGTCTGATTTTTGTTGTTGTTCTTGTTATGTTTTTATACTTTCTATATACCTAACATTATTTACCCTCCAAAAATCCTAATATTAATTTGTTAAAATCAAACTATCACACTGACATGCAAATCCTAAAATTTGTAGTTACCCTTTCTTGGAATTTTGACTCTGCTTCCTCTCTCAAAGTTCCTACCTTTATTATAGCTATTCTGAAATGTTATCATTATGAATTTGGATGTCTGTCTCTTTTCATGTGTTGTACCAAGAACTCAATGAGAATGTGCTCTGCAGTAACAGGATATTTCCTCGTATTATTTCTTTGGTCCTTTCCTCTTATTCATTAGTTCTGTCTCTATGTCTGGAAGTCTTTTTTTTTTTTAGACAGAGTCATACTTTGTTGCCCTTGGCAGCGTGCCGTGGCGTCACAGCTCACAGCAACCTCAAACTCTTAGGCTCAATCAACTCTCTTGCTTCAGCCTCCTGAATAGCTGGGACTACAGGTGGCCACTGCAAAGCTCAGCTATTTTTAGAGACGGGGTCTTGCTCTTACTCAAACTGGTCTTGAACTCCTGAGCTCAAGCAATCCACCCGCCTCGGCCTCCCAGAGTGCTAGGATTACAGGTGTGAGCCACTGTGCCGGGCCCTGAAAATCTTATTGATTTGATTTTAAACCTCCTGTGCTGGCATGCTTGATCAGTTATTGTTTTTTTCTACTGCAGCAAGCCTTTTTGACTTTTCTATTATTTTTTCTGGGTGATTTTCCCAACTTTATATTCCAAACATTCTATTAATTTTAAAAATTTCTGCTAACATGTTTTGTAATTTCTATGAACTTATATTTTTCTCCTTTTCCCTCTCTACTTCTTTTTCGTTAATAACATGCTGTACTTGATTTACAGATACAATCTCTCTCGTAGACTTCAGATTATATTAACTATAGTTTTGTTTTTTAACACAGTTTTTGTGTGGCACGCTCCATTTCTGTTCTTCTGTATCCAGTCTTGACATTTATTTATTTATGTATTTATTTTTTTGTAGAGACAGAGTCTCCCTTTATTGCCCTTAGTAGAGTGCTGTGGCAGCACACTGCTCACAGCAACCTCCAGCAATTGCCTTGGCTTAGCGGATTCTCTTGCCTCAGCCTCCCGAGTAGCTGGTCCTACAGGTGCCTGCCACAACACCCAGCTATTTATTTTTGCTGTTGCAGTTTGGCCGGGGCTGGGTTTGAACCTGCCACCCTCGGTTTATGGGGCCGGTGCTCTACTCACTGATCCACAGGTGCCACCCTAGTCTTGCCCTTTTTTAAAAAAAAAAGAAAAACATTTTTATTTTTTTGAGGCAAAGTTTCACTTTGTCACCTTCGGTAGAGTGCTATGGCATCATAGCTCACAGCAGTCTCAAACTCTTAGGCTCAAGTGATCCTCTTGCCTCAGCCTCCCCAGTAGCTGGAACTATAGGTATCCTCCACAATGCTCAGCTGTTTTTATAGACAAGGGTGTCACTCTTGTTCAGGCTGGTCTTGAACTCATAAGCTCACGCTATTCACTTGCCTCAGCCTCCCAGAGTGCCAGGACTACAGGCATGAGCCACCACACCCGACCTTAAAAAAATCTTTTTAAATTTCTTTTTTTTTTTTTTTTTAATTTTGGAGGTTTCACTTAGATTCCTGGGATACTCGGCAGTTTGTTCAGATTCAAGATAAAAGCTCTATGGTAATTGAAGTCTCTCTATATGTGTGCGTGTAGAGGAGGGAGGGAGGCTTGGGAAGGGGTTTGAAGGGAGGGGAGGTTAAGCTTTATTAGACTACTGTGGACTGAGAGGGCCCTGGCGGTTCAATCTCAGAGTTCATTGGCTGTATTTTGTTCAATTGTTTGATACAGTGTCTCACTATGTTGCCCAGGCTGAGCTGCAGCTTCTGGCCTCAATCAATCTTCCTGTCTCAGTTTTCAGGTCACTGGGATCACAGGCATGAAGCTGCACCCAGCTTCACTGGCCTTTTATTTTGGCCGGTCTCTTTGCACTAGTTTTCTATAACAAATAACCACAAACTTAGTGGTTTAAACCAACACAAATTTATCTATAGCTTTGTAGTTCAGGAGTCCAACAGTTGGTTTCATTAGGTTGAAATTAAAGTGTGGGTATGGCTGCATTTTTTTGGAGGGTCTGTGGGATAATCCATTTTGTTGCTTTTCCTGTTTCCCGAGGTTGATCTCATTCCTTTACTCACAGTCCGCCTTCCATTTTCAAAGCCAGCAATGACTGTTCCAATCTTTCTCACATTTCATCATGCTGACCTCAACTTCTCTAACTCCCTCTTCCACATTTAAAAGTCCCTAGGACTACATTCAGTCACTCAGATAATCCGGGATAATCTTATTTTTAAATCAGCTGATTAGCAACCTTAATTCCCACTTGTCATGTAACATAAGGGAGGGTATGGACATCTTCAGGGGTTTCCTATTCTGCCCAACACACTAAAATTTCCTATCTGGTGATCTTTCCTAGGAGCAGAGCAGGGAATAGCTCTTAAATGTTTCAATATTTTATGAACATTCCACCTAGTACCCATTATTCACAGGGCTCCCTTCCCCTTCTCTGGGGCATGTTGTTTACAAAAGCATGGATTGTCTATGGTTTACTTTATCTGAAAAATGGATCTCTGGGTCTTTCCAGAGACAGAAATTCAATCAGAAGCTTGAAATCTGCTTGGGAGGGTGATATGATAGTTTCCTACAAAGGATGAGGTTAGGGCACGCTCATACTCTTTGGGTAACTGCTAGGCTGGATAACATGAGATGAGAGGATTCTGGAGGCTAGAGCTTTCTCAGACTTTTAGACTTTTGAACAATCCTTCCATTTTCAATTCCAACCTCCCACCTTTTCAGACACCTTCTGTGTTCCTGAGCCTTCCCCCCAGGATTCATCCAGTCTGCTTTCCATCTTTCCACAAATGTTTTGACTTCTCATCTATAATTTCCTCTCACATTATTTTTCCTCTTGTGGATTTATGCTTTATTTTATTCCTTTATTTTTATTTTTAGTGATATTTTTAGAAAAGTCAGAGACGAATGTGATTATTAAGCAGAAGTTGTTTATCATGTTTTAACAAGTGATGAAACCAGAGACAAGCGTATTATTTTAGGTTGTTACTAAACACAGAAAGAGGTTCTACATAAATTGAGAGATAAAGATCTTCACATAAACGTTCATGTTCAACTAAATGGGAAAGTAAAAAGTCAATTAAAAAAGAAAAAAAATAAGAAATAACAGATTAGAAAAGCATTGCAGAGTAAGATTTTTTCCAAGCTTCAGAATTCATCTGTCCACGTTTTCAACTGGATTGATGAAAGGGTCCGGCATAAATGGGGAAAACTATGCAAGTTGTTTCATATCATCATTTCTGCTTTTTTAAATTCCTAATGTTGAATCATCTCTGAGTTATCCAGATTGTAACTCCAGGACATTCTATTTTCTTCAACAATGTATATCTAAGAATGTCTTCCTTTTGCCCTCATGCCTGAAAGACGGCTTGCTCATCTATATAATCTTATTTTTCTTTAAATGTCTGAAGATGTTCTTCATTGTCTTGGAAATATATTGTTATGCAGAAGTTTAAGGACAGTTTGAGTTTTGTTCATTTCTATACAGCTTGCTTATATGTTTCTGAGACTGTTTTACGCTTTAGTTCTTGAAAATATAAATGTTGACAAACTTGGGTTTTATGCCATTGATAGTCCAAAGATAACAGTAAAATTACTATAGCAGAGAGAGAGAAACTTTGGAGTTTAGGCTAAAATATGGAATAGTGTTATAATCAAGAGTTCTTTGGATCAGATATGGTACTGCTTAATTATCTGTCTAATTAAAAGACATCTTAATTTAATTTTATTTATTCACTTATTTAGTTATTTTTAAGAGACAGAGTCTAACTTTATTGCCCTCGGTAGAGTGCCGTGGCATCACAGCTCACAGTAACCTCCAACTCCTGGGTTTAGGTGATTCTCTTTCCTCAGCCTTCCAAGTAGCTGGGACTATAGGCCCCTGCCACAATGCCTGGCTATTTTTTGTTGCAGTTTGACCAGGGTCGGGTTTGAACCCACCACCCTCAGTATATGGGGCTGGCACCCTACCCACTGAGCCACAGGCACCGCCCAAGATGTCTTAATTTTAAAGCAGATTTTCTGTGGATTGACAACAGGGATTATAAAATAAAAGTCTATAATAAACTGAATCACTTAATTGTCAGGAAATCTCTTACTTTAAAATTTGCATAAATCTGTATAACTACTTTCATCCTGTTTCAGAATATCACAGCTGTAAAGGCTAGCATACGTGTATACTCTTTGTGTAGGAGGTAACATATATGTAGAGCTCTAGCTTTTATTTCAGAAAGGGAATGTTGTTATAATCTGACGTGGTCATTTTATCAGCAAAAACACTATTTTAGCAGATGTAATTGCCATTTTAATATTTTACTTTCTTTTTCGTTTTAGAGAAATCCTCTATTCAAATTACAAGCCTTGTTTTGTTTCTTTCTGGCCTTGTTGTCTCAAGGTATCATTTTTATAGGCTGTAAGGTCTTTAAAGGTAGGGTCAGGTATCATTCATTTCTATATTTGTAGAACTAAACCCAAAAATCAACTTGAAAGGAGCTGAGAGGGGCCAAGCTATGCGTTGTGTGCATTTATACCAAGCCTACATTTTAGAAGCCTAAGTCCCATCCCTATATGCTTTTCTGAGCTTCCCAGATCAGATAGTCTACCCTCCAGCTCTAGTTGCAAACATCCTATCTGAAGGCCTGTTGTAATGAACATATACAAAATGCTTGCCTTTAGAAGGTCCACTGCCTACACCATCCATGCAGGTTAACTGAGGAATGGTACAGTCAACAGCCTATTTGATAGTATCTTAGAGAGTATGAAGTCAAGGCTAAGATCACTGTTGTGAAGCTTTAGTATAGTTTAATTAACAGGCCATACAGTGTAACTGCCGAAGGACAGAAAGGAAGGCAGGTTGTGAAATCTTGCATAGATGGCAGTACTAGAAGACACGTAAGATAACAAATAAGTCATTTCAGACTTCTTTGGCACAGAACATAAGGAATCGGACTCATATACGGGGGGTTTCAAAAAGTTTGTGGGATCGCTTCTTGGCCTTTTGGCTAAGATCAAGTGTAGTAAAAAGTTTGTGGAAAAATGGAATGGAAAGAAATAACATAAATAGAAAATAAAAATGTAAAATATAGATCTCAACATAAGAGCTATCAAGTTCAAGATACTTCTGTAAAAGTAATGATAGCAGCCATTTAGTCCATCTCTAAAAAACTGCGGTTCTTGGGAATGTGGCCATGTCAATGCAGTTCTTTTTACATTATTCACTGAGGAAAAATGGGTGACATTTACAGATTGTTTAAGATTAGGAAATAAAGAGAAGCAGGAGCCAAATCAGGACTGAAAGTTTGCTGCAGTTTGGATGTTTGACCTCTCCAAACAATACGCTGGTATGTGATTCCCAGTTTTGGAGATGCTACTTAATGGAATTGTATTTAGGTCATGGGAGTGCTGAGACTAAAGGCCTAGAGGAGGAGACGGGGAAAGACCGGGAGAGGAACGGAGAAAGCTTCTCTCTCCCCACTTGAAATCTCTCCCACTACCAGGAGCTTTGGTGTTTTCTGTATTCTTTTCTGTAAATCAATTCTGTCTTATCATGGACAGGTGGAGGGGGGGGAAATAATGTAATGAAGAATAATAAAATACATGTATTTAAAAAAAAAAGAAAGAAAAAAAAAACTTTTAGATTCTTAGTTTCAAAAAAGTGGTTAAATTATATCCAATTTCTCTATCCTTTTGATTACCAAGAGCCCTCTCCATTTTTCACATAAATAAATCAATGTTTTAAAAAGTTTTATTGCCATGAACACTGAATTTATTACAGAGGTATTCATTTCTTTGAAGTTTTTAAATCAAATATAAATAAATCTGACAATCAGATCTTTTAATCAGCAAGAGCTAATTAATGTTGCCACACAGAGTTACTATGATTTCAGGAAAAAAAAAAAAAACAAAGAAAAGTAGAAATCATTTCAATAAGTAAATGGAAAATTCTATTCAGCTTTTTATAATATTATAAATAACTAATAAACTGCTTCGTTTCTCTCTCACCTTCATTCCCATTACTACCTTTTAAATCCCTAAGTGCCAGGGCCAGGTTACATCACAAGACTAAATCATTTCTAAAGTTCTTTCATCTCTAAATTCTATTAAAATTCACAAACAAACCCAAGTGCATTTTATTTAATTCACCTCTGCAATAATTTTAAATTGCCCTTCAATTTTCAATCGTTTTAGTGATGAGTGTGTTTTATTTTTCAAGGTTGTTGAGAAAAGTGCATTTTGGTTCCCACATATTAATTATGTTTGCTTTGCCTTTAGACCTTTAAGCTGATGAGCAGAACAGCCAATGACCCTAATTACCATACTTTGCCTGACTGTTTAGAAACCTAGATCAATCAATGGTATTACTAGGACACATTGAGAAAATTCTGTACTTTAAACCTGTGCTTTTAGAAGACTGGTATTTCTTTTAGATTTTTTTGTTACTGGAGACAGTACCTATAGACTTACTGTGATGTCTCCTCCCTTCCATATAGTTTGCACTTGTGCTCAAAGAAAATCACTCTCTGGAAATGAGTATAATTTTTCTAGGCCGTGAATATGTATTATTGTTTAGAAAAGTCCACAAACAATATGTAATATTTTGTGTTTTTAAATTTTACATAAGTAATATCACACTTCTGCCTCGTTCTTTTGTAACTTGTTTTTCTGTACCCATTTTTGTATTTTTGAGGTTTAACTGTGTTGATACAGGTTGTTTATTTTAACTGAAATTATAATTCATTGCATGAATGTATTTTATGTTATTCATTCTCCTAATTGATTGATGCCAGCACTCTAAAGCCTCCTCATCCCCACGTATATCACCTCCTGGGGGACTAACCCTATTAGTCTACCAAGCAAAGGCGGACAGGCCTGGATTCTAATATGGACTAATACATGTATAAAGCTCAAGCCAAGAAATTCACTGTTCCAAATTTCAATTGTCTTGTTATTATTTTCAATTCTGTCTCAGCTCATAAGACAAGAAAGTGAAGCATTTCATGACTCTAATACCTAGAATGTTGCCGACATATTGAGACAGTATTTTCTGCTCTTTTTAAAGGACAGGTCAGGGCAGGTTTCATTAGCTATCTGTCCAAAACATGAGAATGTGAGAGAATAAGAAGGAGGAGGAGTGGCGAGATGCTTTTTGGAGTGAGTATGGGGATTTCTCCTGCAGCTATAACATTGATTAAATAATTAGGAATCAATTTTGTATTACAGCTACTGGCAATCGTGATACTGAAACATTTTAGTTCTAACCTTTTCTTTCACTGAATCAATTGTTTTTTTCATGTGTTTTTTTAATAATAGGAAGTTTCTTAACAATGCTATCATTGCCTTATAGCATAGAAAGGGTATTTCAGCTTTTTTTCATAAGTAAATACTATGAATCTTGTTCGAAAAAAATTTGTCAATAATTTTGTCCATTAAGAAAATAACTTTTATTATCTCAAGTTATTTTACTTTTCAAAAAGATACATACTGATAGACTCTGACTCTACAAAAATTTGAATTTAGAATTGACTTTAAAAAGTTGATAGCAATTAACCAAGCAAGTCAGGTGGAACTTCTGAACTAGTTGTATGGTTACTGAGGATAGTGAAAACTATTCATTATCTATTGCAAAATACCAAAGTAAGAAATCTAGCCAAAACAATTATTTAAAAGTCCTCATATTTATATGTTTTAATTGTAAGAAGAATGATACAAATATTATTAGAGGAATGGATACAAATTTCAACATAAAAGGAAAATATATAGGGCAGCACATGTGGCTCAAAGGAGTAGGGCACCAGCCCCATGTGCCAGAGGTGGTGGGTTCAAACCCAGCCCTGGCCAAAAACTGCAAAAAATAAATAAATAAATAAATAAAAGGAAAATATATACTTAGTTCTAAAATAACAACTACCAACAAACTCAGTTCATATAAATACAAAATAAAAGAGGTACTTTCATTCATTATTTGTTTTACATTTAATGCATTACATAAGGAAATAAGTTCTTTGGTTTAATATAATTGGTATTCTTTGTAAGCCCATAAAAATGAGTTCTTAGTCCTTGCTTGGAGTAGTGTTTTCTTGTGTGTGTTTTTTTTTAATTTTTGTTTGTTCTGAGAAATTACTAATTGATTTAGAAAGAGATTTGGTTCTTCAAATATGCTCTGCAAAAGACATTAGCCTTTGTCCTAACCCATGGCCTTCTCCGGCATAGTAGTCCTTTTTTATATATACCTGTAATAATGGGAGGATGGCTTTAAACATTTCAGTGCAGGAAGAGTCACTCCCAGCTTGTAGGCAAAGCTAAAGCAAGATCCCTCATTGATGCCAGCACCAGGAGTCTTGGGGTTGAATACCCAGGATAAGCTATGTAGCACCATTGAAACTGCCTCCACATAAATATATTGACAAACTTATCTTCATGCTTAGTCCTTTTTGGCAGCCACGAAAATAGGTTCCAAAACTTTCTGTTACCTCTGATGACTCACTCTAACCTTACTTTACCTTAAAGAGCTGGGGCACGGGTCTTGAAAAATTATTTGTCCTTGTCTTTCCATCCCGTGACTCTGCCTCCTAAGGTCACCACATCTTGGCAAAATGATTACACTATTTCTTCTGCCCCCACCACTATTAGATATATTAAATGATACAAGTATGTTGGGAAGAGGTTCCTCCCTTTTAGTTGTAGATAAAAGTCTAAATGTAATTACTTAAGGATTTGATGTCCAGTTTTTAATCTATTGATAAGTTATTTATCTTTAACAAAAATTTACATTTTAAAACATGCACATTTTCCACCATCTTAACCCAATATATATATATTTTTTAATTTTAAGCAAATTCATTTTACCCTGATGCAAAACCAGAAAAAGACTCAACTAAATAAAAAGGAGAACTTCAGACCAATTTCACTAATGGATATAGTTGCAAAAATTCTCAATAAAATCCTAGATAATATATTACAGCTGCGTGTGAAAAAAAAATTATACATCATAATCAAAAGATTTTATCCCAGGGATACAAGACTGGTTTAAAATACGCAAGTCCATAAACATAATTCACCATATCAACAGAAGCAAAAAACAAAGACCATATGATCCTCTGAATAGATGCAGAAAAAGCATTCAATAAAATCTAGCATCCTTTTCTAATTAGAACCCTTAAGAATATAGGCATAGGTGGCACATTTCTGAATCTGATTGAAGCCATCTACAACTAACCCACAGCTAATATTATACTGAATAGAGTAAAACTGCAAACTTTTCCACTTAGAACTGGAAGGAGAAAAGATTATCTTCTATCACCACTACTATTCAACATATGGCTGGAAGTTCTAGCCAATACAATCAGGCAAGAGAAGGAAATAAACAGCATCCAAATGGGAGCAGAGGAGGTCAAACTCATGCTCTTTGCTGACAATACGATCTTACACATAGAGAACCCCAAAGACTCAACCCCAAGACTCCTGGAAGTGATAAAAAATATACTAATGTCTCAGGATATAAAATCAATGTCCACAAATCAGTAGCCTTTATATATGTCAATAACAGCCAACTTGAGAAAATCAGTAGCCTTTATATATGTCAATAACAGCCAACTTGAGAAAATAATAAAGGACACAATTTCCTTCAGAGTGGCTCCAAAAAATGCATTTTCTAAATACGTAAATAGAAATATATTACCTAAAAGATATCCTATACATCAAATTTATATCCTAGGAGCTCTCTTTATCATTAAGGACTAATGTTGACAAAAGAATAATATTTTTCTTAATATTCACAAATTGCAAAAGTTCTAGCCAGATATTCATCCATTTCTATAATAGTTCAATCAATTGTTAAAAAACTTGCCTCATTATAAAGTAGGCCAAAAGGCAGAAAATGATGATTTTTCATTTTCTCATAGGAAGAAGACAAGGGAAGTTGGTGAAAATAGGAGCGAAAGAGTAGAAGAGAGAGAAAAGGGGGGGAAGGAGAGAAAGTCAGATGTATGTGAAAAAGTTACATGTGGATAATATTAGAAAGTGTATGAATTTGATGTGAGGTAGAATATCAATGATACCTCAACAATGTTGTGTTGACAAAGATGGTGGCAAAATACGTGAACATGTTACAACTAAAGCTAAGCATACATATACCATGTGACACAGACATTCTACCCTTGGGCAAACATCCAACAAGAATATTCAGCACCTCTTTGTTCATAATAGCCATCCTCTAGAAACCATTGAAATCTCTCTCAACAATAGAATCGATTAATTAAGATGTAGCCAGACAATGGATTAGTACACAGCACTGAAAAGAATGAACTACTAATACAGCCATGGCATGAACGAATCTCAGACGTAATGTTGAAAGGAGTCAGAAACCAAAGGTTCTGTGATGTTCATTTGCATTTATATAAAGTTCAAAGACCAGACAACTAATTTTTGGTATAGCAGTCAGAAGAGTGGTTATCTCCGAGGAGTATTGATTGACTGGGAGAGGTATGAGGATACTTCTAATGTACTGGAAATATTGGAAATCTTGATTTAGATAGTACTTATGTGATTGTATATATATATGTGTGTGTGTGAAAAATTAATATTGCTATATAAAGATTTGTGCATTTTACACAAATGTAAGTTATAGTTCAAAAAATGATAAAAATGTGCATGTGCCACTTATGAGCCATATGGTGCCAAACAGAGAGAATGGAACCCAAATATTTAATTAGCATGAGGCTTGATCCATCAGAAGAAAGGCCCAACCAAAGGGAATGAATTTTCTTTAAAACTCAAACTGTATGGCCTTTTGTTCCAATTTCAGACTTCTTTCTGTGGCACCATTTTTTCTTAATTTTTCCCAATACACACAAACTTTGTCGATATTTTCTGTAAGATAAAGGAACCATTTAATGTT
This sequence comes from Perodicticus potto, assembly GCA_963574655.1. NCBI lineage: Eukaryota > Metazoa > Chordata > Mammalia > Primates > Lorisidae > Perodicticus > Perodicticus potto. Next base: position 25,711 of record CAUYRH010038336.1, on the reverse strand, counting down.
GAAGATTTTTTTTCTGCTTAAACATATCTTCATGTGTCCATTAAGTTATAGTGCACCATTTAATTTTTTGCTTTAAGAAAGAACCTGGTTTCATTTCTGACTCCATCCAGGGATGTCCAAACTTTTTCCTTTCTACAACACATAGGAAGAATAAGTGTTGTCTTTATCCACACAGTAAATACACAAAAACCAAAGAAAGCTGAATTAGCAAAAAAAAAAAAAAAAAAAAAAGGGCGGTGCCTGTGTCTCAGTAGGTAAGGCGCCAAACCCATATGCTGAGGGTGGTAGGTTCAAACACAGCCCTGGACAAACTGCAACAAAAAAATAGCCAGGCACTGTGGTGGGCGCCTGTAGTCCCAGCTACTTGGGAGGCTGAGGCAAGAGAATCGCCTAAGCCCAAGGAGTTTGGAGGTTGCTGTGAGCTGTAACGCCACATCACTCTATCAAGGGTTAATAAGTGAGACTCTGTCTCAAAATAAATAAAATAAAATAAAATAAAATAAAATAAAATAAAATAAAATAAAATAAAAATGGTTTGTGCAAACTTTTTGTGATATCTGACACCACAGATAAGCAAAAAATGTCCTCACAAAATCAGCATGCAGCCTGTAGGTGCAGGTTGGACAGCCCTGTAAACAAATGTCCTCAATCTTTTCAATTTTTAATTTTATCCAACTCAAATCTGTTGGTGATGACAAATTTGCTAAAGAGCTTCTTATAATAAGCCTCCTGTTTCCTCCCGTACCCTCTGTTTCATAACCCTGCATGCAAGATCTTTAGATTATTTCTGCTTTTGAGCTCTCGGGGTGCTTACCTCACATGTGTGGATAATTTGCTTACTCCATTTTTTTATTTATTAACTTTTGACAACATGTGCACTTCTTCAATTTTCAGGTTGTGCTACACCTTCAGATACCCTTGCTGTGTCTGGTGAACTTGCACAGCACAGGAATCTTTTCTCCCCAAGATAAAAACAATAAATCTCAGTTCCCCTGCCTCCTCTGCAGCCAGGGGACAGGCTAGGGGAGAAATATGTGACTTCACCTCATCCAATCAAACTCCATAATATGAGAGTTTAAACTGGAAGCAAGTGACTTGAGGAAGTGGGCTTCAGGTTTTCTTCTGTTGAGTTGGTATGGCAGTGAGATGGGGTGGCAAGCCTTGAGGACCTCAGTGAAACTGGTTTTCTTTAGTATTCAGTTGGGCAACTACAGTGATAGAAATTTGCTCACTAGATTTGATTTGCCTTGTGGTTTGGGACATTATTCTTGGAAGTTTGTTCCCAAACCTGGTTACTTTAATATCCCACAAATTATGTCAGTTTCCCAGTATTCTTTTAACAAACTTCTTTTCTGCTAGTCATCTAGATGAGTTTCTGTTTCTACTCATAAACAAATTAACTGCCTCATCAGTATGAAAGAAGTTTTAGGTCTATTGCCCTGTGCTCATCCTCCATCTTTTTTTCTCGGTTAATCATATTTTTATTTTAATTATTTTATTAATGATCTATGTAATTGTTTCCATCAATTTTCATCATCCAACTTTGGTTTCTAATTAGAAGATATTAACACTCCTTCCTGTTCCTTCACTTTCATCCAACCCAGACTTTTTAGTTATTCACTTCTCAACCTACTTAAGTTTACTTTTTTATATGGTCAGTTAATATTCACATTCTATGAATTCTGCAGCCAGATCCCAGACTTCTCTGCTGTTTATAGGCTGACTCTACAAGTGAGAAGCCATTGCCGGGGTTGTTTTTTAAAAATCTGTGAATGTGTCAAGTTATGGAGTGTGTTAGAATTACTTCTCTTCTCTTTGAAACAAATATCACAACTTCTCTACCACATAAGGGAGTGTTACCAGCATGATGCCAAATGGATGACTATTTCTTATACCCAAATAATTGCTTAAAATCATATCACAGTTTAATTTGATTAATATGAGAATGATGACTTTATTTTATTTATATATTATTTGACTTTATACAATTCTTAATTATTTTTAATTTTTGATCCTGATTTCTATTATATCAAGTTGGTTTGGTTTTTTGTTTTGTTTTGGTCTTTCTTTTCTTTTTCACAGAATCATCCATACTCTTACCACAACCTAGGTGGTAAGATTATATCTTTTAAGTCTGCCAAAAAGCTGAAAATGTGAGATTTTCTTTTCTTTGTTTCCCTACAATGAATTTCCTGGATTTTTTCATTTTTAATGTATTGATTTATTGCCTTATCGTATTAGAATATATCATCAAATAAATTTTGGCAAAACTAATGAGAGATAAAATTGATAATTCCTTACATGTCTAAAAGTATCCAAGGTTAAATGTAGACTTCTGGGTGGAAAATAGCTTCTCTTCAGAAGGTTTGGGCATCACTATATCATCAAACATTCAATTTTTTGATACCAAACTAAAGCCACTATTTCTCATCCTTTTATAAATGACTTGCCATTTTTCTCAGATGCTTTTAGGATCCTCTTTTATCTTCTACTGTTTTAAAAAACCCAACGCTATGTTTAGACCTTTATTTATTTACTGCAAATGCTTGCTGAGTCTTTTTGATTTTTAGATGCATGTCCTTGAGTTCCAGGAAATTTTCTATTATTTCTTTGGTAATTTCCTGTCTCAATTTTTCCTGTTCTCTCCTATTAGTGAGATATTAGATTATTACATCTTTTATCTTTGTTTCCTGGAGGATCCTTCTTCCATTTTTCTGCTGTGCATGCTCTCTTTCTCTCTCTTGTGATTATGTTGGCGATTCTTGAAGGTTCACTTTTATTTAAATGAAAGGACAGCATAGCTAATGTCCAATAACTAGAGCACTGTTAAAAAAGAGGGTTGTACATAGTATACAATTTTGTTGATCAACAGTTTAAAAGAGACACAAGCAATCTTTGGTATTAGAAGTCAACATAGTTGTTATTTTTGGTGGTGTGGAGACTGGGAGGGGTATGTGGGAGCTGCTAGGACACTGTTTTTTTTAATTTCTTGATCTAGGTGCTAGTTACATGTATATAGTCCTTTGGTGAAAATTTAGCAGTTGTGGTCTTATGATTTGTTCAATTTTATGTATATATTTGTACTTAAATGGGGAGGTTTTGGGAGAAAAAAAACTGGTAGGAACATTTGGTAGAGAGACCTAGGAAGTGGTAAAAAAATAAATAAATAAATAAAAGAAATCTAACTTATTGGGGAGCACATTCCACAATATCCCTGATTCAAATATTCTATTCCCCCCCATTAATCCCATGAGGCTTATCAAAGCGTTTTTACTGTGGCTCCTGAGGCTACTCATGACACTTCATACACAATATTAACATGGCACAGGGAACAGGGCCATATTAACAATGCATTGGGAACAGATGGAAACTAGAAAGAAAGCAAAAAAGCAGGAAGGCAAAAAAGATAATCCAAATGTCACTTTCTGTGGGGAGTCTTACTGAGTTCTTTCTTATTTGGAAGTCCTTCTTTTGTGTTCCCACAGGATCCATGCATTCCTGGATCATAGAAATTTTAGCCTCTTCTACATTTTTCCATTATCATGTTTCTCCTGTCTTCAAGAACAGCACCGTTCAATAGAAATATAGTGTAAGACATAAATGACAATTTACCTTTTTCAGTAGCCATGTCAAACAAAATAAAAAGAAACAGCTTCAATTAATTTTCACGATATAATGTAATGATTTTAATAAGAAATTTTATTTGATACAGTATGTCTAAAATATAATTTTAACCTGTAATTAATAAAATAAATTATCAGAATGTTTTATGTTTTTTTAACTAAGTCTTTGAGTTCGAGTGTGTATTTTATATCTTAGTCTGGATTAGCTACATATCAAGTGCTCTGTAGATATTTGTAGCTGCAGGCCAATGGTTATACGTAGCTACAGCAGCGTTGCCGCTCTAGAATGAAGCGCTACTGGGCACCGCAGCTCACACCTGTAGTTCCAGCTCTTTGAGAAGCCGAAGCAGGAGGATTCCTTGAGGCCAACAGTTTGAGATCACCCTGGGCAACACAGTAAGATTTCATCACTATAAAAATTCAAAAATATTAGGTAGGCTTGATGCTGCACACCTATAGTCCCAGTTATTCAGGGGGCTGAGCCAGGGAGATTACGTGAGCCCAAGAATTTGAGGCTGCAGTGAGGAATGATTAGGCCACTTCACTGTAGCCCAGGTGACACAGTGAGACCCCCATCTCAAAAATAAATAAACAAATAAGTATAATGAAGCACAGTGAGGGCAGTGACCATTTCTTCTCATTAGATCTTTAGTAACTAATAGAACAAATGTGCAGGAGGTGAATGATGAATAAGTAGTCCCTTTTCCTATCTCTTTATATGTACAAAAACTGATAAAGTATTTAATCTTAATTTCATTACTTCATTTTGAGACTTATCATGAGCTCTTTGCTGGATGCTATAGGGTATAAACTGAAAAATGGCTCACAAAGTGACCTCAAGCTAGCCAGTTACTAATTGCTAGCTTTATTAATATTCTAGGAGAGAATTAAATTTAATGCCAGAAATGCCTGGAGTTACATTTGTTTATCATGCTTAATGCTAAATACATTATGATTTTATGTTAACTATTGCAAAGTAGTAGAATTGTGTTAGGTTAAGAGTATAAACTTTGGTAGGAGACAGACTTGGTTTGAATTCATCTCCAATGAATTTTAGTTAAAATTAGATTTATTCACCTCTAAAACAGGGATAAAATTTATCCTATATCCCAGAGCTCTTGAAAGAGTTAAAAGGCATTGTACAAATAGTACTTTACCTAATGACTGGTACATAGAAAACATTTAATGAAATTTCACTCTAATTATTGTCATGTAGTAGCATTAAGTCAGCATTTTCTTAACTGTTGTATATTTGTCATCATAAAAACCTGATTTGAAGAACACTTTTCATACATTAAGAGATACACCTGTCCTACAAATACATCAGAATAACTGAGACATTTCTAGGCACCGTCTGTCTTCCCAGAGAGAAGCTCTAATAACCAACTGGCTTTCACACCCTCTCTTAGTCTTATAGGGCTTCTGTAGCAAAGTATCACAAACTGAGTGGCTTAGAACAGCAGAAATGTATTTTCTCACATTGGGAGGCCCAAAGTTCGAAATTAAGGTGTTGGTTAGACCATGCTTACTTTGAAAGCATTAGAGAAAGACCTATTCCAGGCCTATCTTTAGTTTCTGTAAGTTCCCAGGCTTGTGGCAGCATAACCCTAATCTTCACATGGCATTCTCCCTGTGGGGGTTTCTTTATGTCTGGATCTAAATTTCTCCTTTTTTATAAGGACACGATCATGTAGGATTGGGCTCCAGTCCCTTTAGTAAGATCTCATCCTAACTAATTACATCTTCAGTGACCCAGTTTCCGAATGAGATGACATTCTGGGATACTTGGGATCAGGGCTTTAACATATAAATTTTAAGGAGACACAATTAAACCCATGACATCCCCCTATAACATGGAGCTCATTCTTTGTGGTGGGCTATCCTCTCCCAAGAGTACCCTAAGTTAATTCATGAGTATACTTGGGGTAGCATTATCGTATCAGCTGTGGGCCATTACAGAAAACTAAATGTAGGACTTGTAAGGAAGAGACCTCAAAAGTCTGTCTACTCATACATTAGCAACTTAATAAAGAGCTGGAAAAATGGGAGGTTTAATGGGAAGGAATGAACCAAAAAAATCGTTAGTACAGCCTCCTTCAGAGATCAGTTTAAATGTCTATTATTAGAGGCAATGGTTTTCATAAAAAAAGAAATAAACTTGTTTTGTAGAATTGCTTCTCAAATGAATAATGCCTGTTGTTGGACAACAAACTTCAATGAGCAAAATTATGGTTTTCTGCGTGTTATTTCTAGGCAAAAATGACCTGGAGAAACCCATCAACTGGATTCTCTAGTTAAACTAAATTACTGAATTCTTACTATGTAGGAGAATTAGAAATCACCAGTGAACGAAAAATATAATGAACAAAAAAGAAGCCAGAGACGATTTCTTTTCTATTTCTGTATAAGGCAATGCTGAGCCAGCAGTAACTGTTGACACTGTTACTATTTCCACAAAAGTTTTGTTTGGTGTTGCAATTTGGAGAAAACCTAATTTCAAAATTTAGTGTTTTCCATGATGAATCTGTAATCTTGGCCATCAAATTTAAGCATTTTCTGCCTTAGTACTCTTATCTGAAAACAGGAAAATGAGTATTTATTTCACACTGCCAATCATGTTGTTATTCCTATTGGAAAGGAATGTAATCAATATAGTAACAAAAACAACTGTAACTAGAACAAAAGAAAAATAATATGGTGGATGACAGCTAGTATCTTCAGTAGATAGAATGTTGATTGGCAAAAAGGCTCCTTTTTGTCAATACCTGGAAATATTTGTGGAAATGTTATTATAAGGGCTGAGCAAGGCAGGTCTGAATATGCATATTGGAATAAAGGCAGTAACTTTGAATTATGAATTTTTATTTGACATTATTTATTTCTGAAAGTTGGTAATAATTGCCTGTACTTTGCGAAAATATTAAGGTTGTTCTTGCTCCACACATATGCCTTCCATAAGTATAGCTCCTTGTAAGGTTAAACTGTTAATAAAAGCTTTGTCTCATCTTAGAAAGACAAGAATCTCTTTCATACTCAATAAGACATGAATTAAATATCTCATTACATTTGGTCCTCAGTATCCATAGGGTTCTGCCTATCTGGATTCAACCAACTAAAAATTAAAAATCTTTGTGGAAAAATTTTGAAAAACAATATATAATAATATAAATTGAAAAACAATACAGTATTAAATTATTTATGTAGAATTTACATTGTATTACGTATTACAAGTAGTCTAGAGATGATTTAAAGCATACGAGAGGATGTGCATAGGTTATATACAAATGCTATGCCATTTTATATAAGGGATTAACATCCAAGGATTTTCATATCTGGGGGGAGGGGGGTTCCTGGAATCAATCGTGTAGATACCAAGGCATGACCATATGGGAGGAACAATCATTTTCTAAAACCGCAAGATCCATCAGATATCAGTAGAGAGCTAAAAATGACAACAAACTACCTTCTAGTTGAACTACAGTTTTCTCATCACTAAAATATGACGACAACATACTGTACATCATAGGGCTCACACAAGTATTCATTGGTACAAAGTAAACACAAAGAAAGAGGAATTGGGAAGAATAAAAAGAATTACTCCTCTGGAGTGGTGCCTGTGGCTCAAAGGAGTAGGACTCCAGCCTCATATGCCAAAGGCGGTGGGTTCAAACCCAGCCCTGGCCAAAAACTGCAAAAAAAAAAAAACTTACTCCTCTGAATGGAAGTATTCTATTTCTTTGAAATAATAAGGTGGTGTTAAAGTATTCAACTTGGTAGAATGGAAAAAGTGACCAAAGCCTCATCATTCTCACATAGCTTTAGAGATCCATAATTTCAACAGTAAATTATAGTGCCCCAGACTTTCAGAACCACCAGTATCTTAGAAATCTTCCATTTCTGAGAGTTTTTCTTTAGAAAACTTTAGTTTTTTCTCTTTGCTTAATGGGTAGAATTTTCCTTACCAGGGAATGTCTTTTCCCCTTCATTTTCTTGATGAAGTACTGTTTAATTTTTCAAGGGCCAGTTTCAGGTCAATTCCTCTCTCTGAATTCTCTTTTTACACAAAAGCCATTGGATGTAAATGGTATTGACCATTTAGAGAATTAATAGGCCATTCTCTAAAATCCTGCATTGTTTTGGTTATCAATGAATACTGTTAAGAGTCAGATTTCAACTTCTTACCTGTCTGGACACAAAGGCTCTCCTAATTCCATCTACGCATTAATTCTCAGGCCCCCACACAAGGGAAAGCCAGCATTTCAGCCCAGGCACTTATCATTATGATTTTCAATTCATCCTCTTTTATTCTTTGAGCTCAAGTATTCATTTATTTTAAAATTATATTTAATGAAACATTGTTAGGTATTAGTGGCAAGATTTTTCATATTAGCTGAGTCCATCATCTTGCTTGAGCTATATTTGATCAATGTATGAACTTGAATCTGCTTTTCAACCACAGCAATCTGTTTATGTCCTTGACATGTCATTTATCTTAATAGCCTGCACCTCAGTTGTATCCAAAAGCTAACCCTGGTGGTGTATCAATTCCAGCACTTCTTGACATCGGCTCTCTTTCTCCCTCAATGCACAGGTGCTATTGTGTCCCTTCCCAAGATAATGTGTGCATTTGAAGATACTCTCCATGGTGACAGAGACAGGAAGAGCTGTGCGTGATCAGCAGTGAAAGAGCTTGTCTATTCTATTTTTAGTGGATCTGGATCCTGATTCCCATGATAAAATTCCTTGCTTTAGTTAGAAGACAGAGATAATGAGTGTGCCTTTCTGCTGCTGCTGCTTAGTAGAATTAAGGTGCAGCTTTCCCCATTGGTGGAAGCAGGTTGAGTACAATTGATTAATAATGAATAAAAGATGGCAATTAAATGCAATAAAATGAATTACAGCCTTTGGGAGAAATTGAATATGATGTTAATTTGGTGATCAATAAAGGCGTTTGGAATCCTGTTTTGCTTTATAATTTAACTTCCTAGCTACCCTTCACACCTAAACCAATTTATGAGAGACAATTGGTGGTACATGAAATATATGGCTATTCTAGATATTATGAGTATACTATTTATCTTTGCAGGATCAGCAAGTTCTTGATTATGCTCCATAAATAGCTACATTCAATTAATTTATCTTTTATTCTCAGATTTATCCTAAAGGTCTCACACAGATATAACCTAAAGAAAAAAGTCACAATATGGCCAACAGAGGAAAAAATAACTCATATTTCTGGTGAGATGTTTACTCATGCTAAGACAGTATAGGTAAAACTTCATTAATATAAACTATTAGAGTAGAATAGCATCAATTTTTTTTATCCTATGTAGCATAACACCCAAAATATAATTCCATTTTCTCTCTCTGGATACTTTTTGACCTTTACTATCTAGTTTTTTGCCTTATAATGCCCCTTTTATGAGTAGATGTTCAGATGTTATTATGTATTTTATTAACTATCAGTATTATTTGATATATAATTTATATGATATTAATTAGTTATGCCTTGTATATGAAATATAAATGTACATTCTAAAGAGAAGTTACACAAATTGTAATAGAAGAAAGCATAAAAATGGTTGTCAATAAAATCTGTAGTATTGATAATATTTATTATAATATAACATTTTTAAGATTTATATTTTAGACAAAATGAAATCAAAGAACATTAAGTGACTCAATCCCTCATTAACCAAGGCCTTAGCATAGATAGGACAGGTGGGGAAGTGGTTAGGGAGAGTGATGGACTTCTCTGCTAATGGTGTTGTGAAGGGGAATGGAACTTCTCAGAAAAGCCCTGGATCCTTTGCAGCTATTCATTTGACATGAGAAATAGTGATGGTAGGTGCAGAGGGAAATGTCTAGATTGTTAGCTAACGTAGCATTTTAGGTTGTTCACAGACTATGTGAGGCATGCAGAAAGCCAAGAGGGGAATCCTGGAGGGCCCTAGAGAGGTGCAGGAAGTGGGGGGAGCAGGCAGATCTGAAGAGTCCGTGGCTGAGATGAACAGGTGCCACAATGTGGACCCTACTACCAAGAAAATGGCAAAAGTACATGGGGACATACCCATATGCTAAGAACTATTAGTTTTATTATCCCCAAATTCCACAGTAAATGAGGCCAATGCCAGACATACAAAGGATGAATCAAATCTACTGGGAGCCCAAACAGAATAGACACCAACTTCCATCGCAATACATATAATCAGACCACACCCTTGCCTAGGTAGAAAGAGGGGAAGTTATCTCTTATAGAGTTTGTACTTTGAATTGATTGAATATTTACCCTCTTCACTAAGAAACAAATACTGTTTAAACCTGAAATACATGAACGCAGATAGCACTGAGATCTTTCATTAGTTGGATTCTTGCCTCTCCCTTGGTCCTACACTCTTGTGCAATGTAAGATTGTAAAATTGTGTGATGTAAAATCTGTGATGGAAGATGTTAGAGCAAATCTTCCCAATTTGCCCTAACATTGTCATATCGAACAGTAGCACCAGTTAGGGATTCGTTAAGTTATGGAAAATAGATACAAATACATTCTTTGGCTCATCTGAGCTGAAGTGAGTAAATATCTTTTCTTGAACACTATATTTCAATTCGTTCTTCCCACCTATTTCTCTGAGAGTTTCAGGCAGCATATAGATGACATAGATTAGAAAGCAAATGATTTTATTTGGCCACTTTTCTCTATGCAGCCACTTAACCACTTAGCACTGCCACACTTGTTTCAGAAAGAGAGAGAGACTTCTGCCATTGGGAGTCAAGGCTGTCATTTACACATCACGTCATCCGACTTTCTAGAGAACGGTGTCCTCTGCAGTAGGTTCCTGAAATTGCTAAGGTTTTCTTCTGGTAAAGTACCTACTTTTTTTTTTACTGGGTCTTAGCATCTTCTCTTCTGAGGCAATATCAACAGTTGGGGAAAATCTCATAATCCATATTATTCTAAAAAGGACACAGTAAAGCAAAAATTACTCCTATCTAAAAGAGGTTATCTGTCTTTCTAGAAAATGACTTAATTTTACCAAACTATAAAACAAATCAATTTCTCTAAGTTCTCAACCAAGTAGGGTTTTATACATTTTTCAAACAAAATGTTAAATGAGTTACTATTTTATAACACTGTTACTATGTTTCATAAAGCCATACTTACCAATAACTGCCCAAGATTACATAGGAGTAACTTCCAATGTATTTTGAAAATAATTCATTGTGTAGGAAGTTTTTTGGTTATTAATACTATCAGGTTATCAAGGACATTTTTAGGTGTGTGTATCTGTGAGTATACACACACATTTATGTGTGTGTATGTGTGTGTGTGTGTGTGTGTTCAGGAGTAAATCTCATTCTCATTATTTTAGATTATGCCAAATTGTCAAAATTATTGGGATGGAAAAAATAAGTGACTTATTATTTTTGGTGACTTATTTTTTCTATCCCAATAATTTTGACAATTTGGCATAATCAAAACATTTTGTTTTTCAAGACAGAATGGTCTCTCTGATGAGAAATAATAAAGATTCAAATTGGAGAGGTAGGCTTTAGAGACAAACAAACTTGGGTTAAATTCTGTTCCAGCTATGGAGATTTCTCAAAGAACTAAAAATAGACCTACCATTTGATCCAGCAATCCCACTATTTCATCATAAAATGAAGTCATTTTACAAAAGAGACATGTGTACCTAAATGTTTATTACAGCACAATTCATAATAGCAAAGATATTGAATCAACCTATATGCCCTTTGGTGGATGAGTGGATAAAGAAAATTTGGTATGTATACACCATGGAATACTACTTAGCCATAAACTGGTATGAAATAATGTCTTTTGCAGCAACTTGGATAGAACTGGAGATTATTAACCTAAGTGAAGTGTGTAAAGAATGGAAAAACCCCCCACATCTCACTCATAAGTAGGGGCTAACCAATGGGTATATATGATCATAAAGTGTTGTAAAGGGCACAGGAAGCTAGGGAGAGGGGAAGAAAGGTGAGGGATAAAACTTTACCTGTTGAGTACAATATAAACTATTTTGGTGACAAGAATGCAAAAGGTCTGGCTTTAGCATTATATAATTTACCCATGTAACAAACAATAATTTTATCCCTTCATCTATTTAAATAAAAAAATAACTAATTATGACAATTGGTTGAATATAATGAATGATTGAATATGTTCATGTTACCATAGTGTAAGAAGATAATCTTTGTGCTGATCTACTTATAAAAGCAAGCTGGAAAATATGATTAAAATCATGAATGATTCAAGAATAATCAGCAATGTTAAAATCAGCAATGTTTCAAAAATAAGAATATCCTTAGTACCAAAGACAGCTGGTATATACTCCAGGTCCCATACTCAAGTTATAACTCCTCTCCAAGTCTTGGTTCAAAAATGTATGAAAGGAGTTTGGACACGTGACCTCTAGAATTTTATAATTTGTGTTCAATTTCTTCACATGTATTCCCTATGTAAAGCAAAACCACATACTCACCACTACCATTACCATAGTTGTGATTGCCATCCACCCCTTTAAATGACTTTTAATGTTCTGTGGACTTCAGTTAGCACAGAGTTAAATAGAGATTATAGGAATTATGTAATTAGGCCTTGATGGTGACAATTCAACCCACATCATTCATGAGACTCTGGCTTCTAGCTTCTGTGTGCTGTGAATGCTGAGAGAGCAGAGATCATTTCTACTACCTCGGTGTCAAGTCACCAAAACCTTCTATGGTAATATTGCTTGGTAGGTGATGACTAGACATTTGTTGACTGAATGGTGACCTCTCCATCACAAATAAAGATATCTAATTACAAGGAAGCTTTGATGACAGTTGGCTGTGCATTAGCTAAACAAAATAGAATATGATAGTACAAAAATATGTGCCATACCAGCTAGGATTCAAAGACTATTTTTCCTGGAGATACAAAATCCTAGCCCTGGAAAATTGGGTGTGACAAACATGCAGAGGATTATTTTTATGTGATATGGTAGAGTAGAAATAAGTAACAGAAAAACTTAGTCCAGCCTGGAAGGAGGCACTGGCAAGGCGTTTGTAGAGGATGTGATCTCTGAGCCGAATCTTGGAGGGCAAGTAGAGTACAGACAGGTAAAGAAAGGGAGAAAGAAATTCCAGGTTGAAGTAACAAACTGCAAGTGTAGGCATGCAGCTATAAAACTGCTCTGGTCTCCCCTTGGATTTCTAATTACAGAAGACCATTTAGCAACGGATAGCAACTTGGAAAATCTAATATATGAGTTCTGAGCAAGATGGATGTTAAGTTATTTAGTAATTAACTAGACTGTGGTGGTTAATTCCAGAGGGAATCCTAATCGAGAATCCATTTAACTGACTGCCTATTAAAAAGTTGAAATATAGCAGAGCTATGACAGCATTCAGTACGATGCTTCTAACAGGAGAACATGGTTATTAATTTTGAATAGATTGGAATTGAATAATTTTTAAATTCCTGGACAAAAAGCATGGTCAATGAAAGCCGGCTATAATATAGAAAGGGTGATTTTTTTGTTGCTATCTATTGACAGATGCCATTGGCCAGAACACTGCCCCTGAAACACTCCAGATAGATGAAGCGCACATTCTAAGGGTGTGTCTGAGTAACAGGTGCACTTCTGAAATTCATACCACATGCAAAATTTTTTGAAAATTAAAATGTTAGATTGTTGCTTTTTGTCCTGTCCTGTTTTAAATTCTACTCCCTGTGTTTACTGTGAGGCAGAAGTACAGGCTAATTTGAGAATATGGGATTCCTAAAAGTTTGTGTAAACTTTCCAAGCCACTCATTCTGACATAGCCAAGTGAGGCACCCATAAGCAATCAGAGGTTGTTCTTAGACTTTATTTTCTCTGTACATAACCTTCATTATTTAGCTCATCCTTCTGTCTTCTCATAATGCTTGAACTGATTTCTTTTTGTATTCCACACTAGATTGCATCATCCCATGGAAGAGAGACTTGATCTGTCTCTGCTATATCCTCTGTAACTAACACAGGCTTCCCACAATGTAGACACTTGAGAATGTTTCTAGGAGCTAATGAATGGCTACTGTTGTGCTTTATATAACTGCATGAGAACACATGTCAGCATACAGGAAAAAATTCTAATTCTACGGCAACTTTGCCTCTCACAAATCTGCTTTGTAAGAACATCTTCTATTACTCTGTCACCTGCCTTATAAACTTTCTTTTTTATTATTCCCTGATTAGCACTTTTTAAGATTACTTCTGCCAAATGAATCATGGCCCCCTTTCCTGCCCTTCCCATTGAAATGGGTATCATTTCAGCCACCTCCTTCTCCACTTGTCCTGTTGTGGCCTCTTTGCTCCTCAGAGATGATTCCGTCACAAAGCAAGGAAGTCTTGGGCCAAAGTTTTTCTTTCCTAACATAGTTTATTTATATAATTGCTCCAAACCAAATTGCTCAGTGCTTCAGGCTTACCCCTATGGTTCCCCGAGGGACTTTCTAAAATGTTACCTGTCTCTCGTCCCCAGATGTCTCTTTCCCATTCACCTTCAGGAGACAGCTGTGTATCGATCAACAAATCCATCCGCAATTGCCAACATTACAGCATTTTCCCTCTTTAGTCTTGGGAATGCCTTTTTATTTCTCCAGGAATAATCCCTTTCCTTGGGCTCTTGATCCCTGCTGTTTATTCAGGTTGTTTGCTCTACCAATTATAATACTTCTCCTACAGCTTCACTGTCTGCCCCCTCTAGATCTTTCCCCTCCCTCCCTCCTCTTTTTCTTTCTCTCTAGATAGATGATAGATAGATATAGATATAGATGAATCTCGTTCCTGATAAAAGGCCTCCCCAGACTCCATACTTACCTCCAGATTCAAGTCCATGTTCTGTTTTATTTTCAACCATCCTTTCACTCCCACTCTCAACCTTCAGTTCAGTTCACTGGGATCTGGCTTATACACCTGCTACTCCACAGACACTGCATAGCCAACAATTGCCTACTGGAAATCACTACATTAATTAATCCAGAGGACCTTTCTGCCACAAATGATATAGTGGACCTTGCTTTTTAAATCTTTTTAAACTATTGTTTTCCATAACAGGCTTTCCACCACCCCCATTTTCCTCTTACCTTTTTAAAACACCGATTCTTGGTCTTCTTAATGGTCTGTTGCTGCTCAGATCATTCCTTAAATTTTGGTGTTTTCCCAAGGTTCGGCACTGTGCCCTGTCTTTTTACTTTCTGCCTCTCCCTTTCTTTGGGTGACATCATCAATGATTATGGTTTTACCGATTCCCTGTATAACCCCGACTCCAATGTATTGTTCTGCCTTTGATCCTTCCTCTGGGCTTAAGATAATCAACTGTCTACCACACCACCTGGGCATCACCACATAGATGTTTCATGCAAATCTAAAGTAACACTTCAAAACTGTTTTGTTGTTGTTTACAGACTAACTTCAGATTTATTTCTCTTATGCATCCCCTATTGCAGTGCATTCTGTCATTATCTACTGAATGACTCCAAGTAGAAATCTGGAAAGTTGATATACTTCTCCTACTTTACACTCTGTATATACCTGTTATAAGTCAGGGTTTGAACAGAGCCACTATTCATGACATACAGTAGATTTATATAGCAATTTGACTCTAAGGAATTGGGGAGGTTGGTTAAACAATTTATGTCTGGCTGTTGCTTCTTCATCGGGTGCTGGGTCTGGCTCAGGAAAAGCTGAAGAAAACCCAGGAGGAGCTTCAGGGTTCCTCAGCAATTATCTGAGACAATAAGTTGAGCTGATATATCAGCAACAATGTGTGTGAGTTTCAGCTGCCTGTTACACCACTTACACTTCCGGCATTAAAAAACGTACTGCTACTATTTTGCATCTGCCTTTCAAACCTCCTACAAAATATTTCACATGATCTTGAGCTATGAAGTGAAGGGAATAGTGAGAAACATCATTTCATAATAATGATAGCCATGATATAAACTCATCACCCCATCCAGTTAGTTAACAAATCCTGCCAGGCTCTAAAAGCTGTACCTTTATCCACCTCATTGCTGGGATAAGCCAGTTTAATTTGAAATAACCTCCTTCCTGGTACACTAGCCTCTTCACTGGATTTCTTTCATGCAGTCCATCTGATATCCATGAATCCATCCTGCATAGCATCCTCCCACTGCTCTACCTATAAAATTAAATCTGACAGTGTAAATCAAGTCATACATAGGCTCTACGTCACCCACAGAATTAAGTCCAACCTTTTTGAGATCTGATCAGTCTACCTCCTTAACCCTCATGTCCATTATTCTCCTTGCCTTGAACTTGAGCAACTCTAGAATGTTACAGTATCTGCTCCCCTAATCCTGTAAATGTATTAATTTGCCTATGGTTATATAGCCCATCTCACCATTATCCATTACCAGCTGAATAATTTCTTATCCAGCTCAGATGCAATTTTATTTGGAAAATCTTTCACCAATTTCATCCACTCTTCCTCTTACACTGGCTTAACTCTCTCTTATTTGAACTCTGATACCTCTTGGGCATTTCACTTTCATAGTAGCAACACATTATTTTGAAATTTTCTGTTACCCTCTCTATTATTGGATAATAGCTCCTTTAGGATAAGGACTGAGATGGTTTATTTTTTTCTTGCCAGTCCTACATCAAGATTTATGCATAAAAGATGTTTGACAATCCAAACCAAACTGAACTGACAAAGCCTCATATTGTCCAGCAAATGTACCTTGTAACAGGCCCTGTGATACCAGCTCATGAGAAAAGAGAGGAAAATACTGCTACGTTGTATTGTATGTCCAGAAGAACTATATATATAGTGTGTGTATATATATATATAGTGTATATATATATATATATATATAGTGTGTATATATATATATAATGTATATATATATAGTGTATATATAGTGTATATATATAGTGTATATATAGTGTGTATATATTATATATAGTGTGTATATATAGTGTATATATAGTGTAATATATATATAGTGTATATATATATAGTGTATATATAGTGTGTATATATATATATATATATATAGTGTATATATACTAGGTGTACATATATATATATATACACCTTATCTTCTTCCAATCATGCCTTCTTTATTTCAATGAGACAAGAAAATTAAACTTTCAGAAAATTACAAAGGTTTTACTTTCTCTGAGGAGATAAGTGGAAATTTTATATATTTCTAAAACTCTTAACATTGAAATAAATTTGACTACTCAATAAAATTAGCTAAAAAAATAAGATAAGAATTCAATAAAGTTGTCAGATATACAGTAAATAAGTGAAAATCTGTAACTTTCTTTTAAACTAGCAATAAATAGCTTAAAAATACATCAAAACAAATAACCATATGCCCAAATCTGAAACCTCACTGACTTGGATCAAGGGGGATTTGAAGAAATGACTATTTGAAGTTCCTGTCTGAAAATAGTTCTTTAAAATAGTGTCCATTCTTTTTTATTGTAATTAACAGGTTAAATACAACTCGCTCTAAGTCTAAAGAAAACATTTAAAGACTTGAAAAGACCATTTAAATGCTTATTTGGAAGCATAAATGGACAAGCATTGGTATGTAAATTTTGAAAAATTACAGCTATTATAGGAATTCAAACCTCTTGGATATTTTAAAATGTATTATAGGTCTAAAATTATTAAAACATTGCAGAAATGAATGAAAGATTAATGGAGTAGAAAAATAGTTCTGAAGCATACGCTAATACGTGCAAGAATTAAAAGATGAAAGTAGCATTTTAGATCAGTGGAGAAGGAAGCATTGTTCAATAATCTAGGCCAGGACAATGACCTGTAAATGCTGAAGGAAAATAAAATAAGCTTCTGCTTCATTCCAAAATCCCAATTCCAAATGGATGAAAGAATTCTGTCTTTAAAAAGGGACACTAATTCAGTGGTTCTTAAAGATGCACGATTTTAAGCTGCTAAATTTCCTACAATGCACAGAAAAGACCCTCATAATAAAGAATTACCCAGTTCAAAATGCTGATACTGACAATGAGAAACCCTGATCTAATGAGAAGAACAAAAATCAATACTAATTAACTATATTATTAGCATAATTAATAATATAAGGAACCAACGTGACAAATTGACAAAGTGTGACTGGCTTTTTTAAAGTATAAAAATAAGATATTTAGGGTAGTGGCAATTAGAATTGGGAATGGGATATACTTATTAATCAGGGCCCAACCAAAAGGAAAAAAGCACCTAGCAGTTTGAACAGGAAACCTTTTATATGAAACATTATTGAGTATAACAGAATTTGGAGTAATGAGAGATCCACCCATAAGAAGTAAACAAAACTCTAAACAGAATGCAGTCACTACTGCTAAAGCTGAAATAGAGTATCTCAAGAAGAAGTCTCCCACATGCTGATGTAGACTTGTTGAACAGGGCACAGCTCATTAGGTGACAGAGAAGTGCTGTGGTGTCATGCTGGTGGAAGTTGCTAAAAATCAGTTCTCTAGATTTCAGTGGTTGGTTTATATTTCAGTATAGCACCTGAGCCTAAATGCATGTAGTGGTAGTGTTTTCTCCCTCCAGCATTTCCTTTTCACTCACAAACACTGAACGAAGGCCGTGATAACGTCCTGATGGACTCCCCCAACTGACAGTTACAATCCATTCTTCTCTGGATGGAGTTGAAGAACGTTCTCCTTAGTACAGTAGCCCAAGAATGGAAAAGCAAGTATCCAATGTACTCAATACTAATAGGAGACCAAGAGATAAACAGCTACATGCCCACTTGAGAGAAAAACACTATTAAATTCAAGTGGAGGGGGAGGAGGGGAAGAGAAGAGAGGAGGAGAAGAAAGAGGGAGGTTGGCAAGCTCTCGCCTATGGGGCACAATGTGAGAGTATACGGCACACCCCTGGGTGAAGGCTCAACTACAACATGAACATCACCTAACAAATGCAAATGATTTAACCTAATCATTTGTATCCACATGTTAATCTGAAATTAAAAATAAATAAAATGTTCAGGCATTCAAGGCGGGATATATGGAGACTGAGCAATTGCTCCCTATGTTTATTTATGTATCATTATTTTATTTTTATGTGAGTCAGAGTCTTAAGCTGTTGCCATGAGTAGAGTGCTATGGCATCATAGCTCACAACAACCTCCAACTCTTGGGCTCAAGTGATCCTCTTGCCTCAGTTTTTCTGCTTTTAGTAGAGACAGGGTCTCGCTTTTTTGCTCAGGCTAGTTTCAAACTCGTGAGCTCAAGCTATCCACCTGCCTTGACCTCCCAGGGTTGCTATGATTAAGGCATGAGCCACTGTGCCCAGCCCCTGCATATTTTTTAATTTAGATAAAAATATCCAAGATATTTATATAAATATCTATTTAGAAAATATCTATTAGATATTTATATCTATTTTATATCTCAAATATCTAAGATATTTATATAACTATCTACTTAGACAAATATCTATTAGAAATATCGAATATAAGGCAAGCCCTAGCTTTAGTTTCATCATGCTGACAGTAAGCCTTTATTCAAGACATGGAGACCCTCTACCCAGCATGGCTCATTTGAACTATTTGACTATCCTTGAACAAATAAAGCTTTGGTGCTAGTTACAAAAAACCAAGCAAACAAAAACTATCCATTCTTCTCCTCACTTCCTGATTCTAGGCCCTTGAGATGCTCAGGTGGATTTTTAACTGTTGTATTGTGTGAGATACTTCTGTGTCCATATGATCTATCATCTTTTTAGCTTAAGCAGAGAGAAACAATATTAAATAGGCAAATGACATCAATAAAAATTAAAGAAGGAATTGAAATGGCTAATAAACATGAAAACTGTTCATCCTTTCTAATTTCTAATTCTTGACTGTATAGTACTTTTAAGTATTAAAGAAAATTGTGGAAAGTTATGCAGAGCTATAATGTTCTCTCATTTGGGGGGATCTTATTCTTTCATCCCTTATGTTAGTCATGAGTTGGCATAAGATAAATCACTCTCTTTTATGTTATGGCAAGTTCATTATATTATTCAGTGGTCTAGGTGAAAAAAGGCATAAGAGTAAGGGCAAGCATTTAACAAAAGGAAGTCTTCATGGAACACAAAAATAGAAAAATGTAAATTATCTTGTCTTCCTGAATTAATTGATCTAATCAAGAAGCATGTTGCTATTGGTGCCATGATTACTGTGATATACCCACAAGGGAAGCTGAAGCCTCTGTTTGTTCTTGCGCTAAATGTTTTTATAAGATTTATTATCATGAAACTGACACGTTTTAAAAACATTACATTAAAATTAACTAAAAACTATATCCAGGGAATTGAGAAATGAACACCAAATATTCAGCATGCCAAATAGTTTTATCTAATGTGAGCAGGCCTCTATAATAAATAATAGTAGCTAAAAATTGCTACAAACTTACTAGATGCCAGGTACAATGACTAGTTCACTACTTTATCTCATTTATTCAATTTTTGAGGTAGGATACTAGTATTATCCCCATTTTACAGATGAGGAAGCTACGGCTGAACATATGAAGTAAGTGGTAATACTTAGATTCAAACTCTGATCTATCTGACCCTAAAACCTATGCTTATTAGGTAAAATATAAATATCCTTATGCCTGCTAAATTTTAGTTTTATAATTTTATTCTAATTTTAAAAGTAAAACTTGTACCTTTGGCAAAAATTACAATTTATAAAGTATAAACACAAAGTAGAAAACATTTTAACATACTATCCTATTTTCATCTAGCAGTTTTTTGTATGTAAATATATACCTATTATCCCAAACTGAGATATATTTTTCAGGTTAATGTGAGGGTACAAACAACTAGGTCACAATATTTGGGTTTGTTAAACAGAGTCCCTCTTGTAGTTGTGTCCCATACCCAAAAGTTGTGTCATATACCCCTACATCGTGTCTTTTAAGCAGGAGCACCCCAAAAACCACCTTGCTCCCCGTCTTCAGTCCCCCTCCCCCAACTTGAATTGAAATGAGCATTTCTCCTCTGTAGGCATGAATTAGATTATGTTCTGGCTTCACATTATTATTGCGTATATTGGATATTTGCTTTTCCATTCTTATGATACTTTACTAAGAAGAATGTGCTTCAACTCCATCCAGGTTAATACAAAAGGTGTAAAGTCACCATCTTTTTAATGACAGTATTATATTCCATGGTATACATATACCATAGTTTGGTAATCCATTCCTGAATTGATGGGCATTTAGGTTGTTTCCACATCTTAGTGATTGTAAATTGAGCTGTGATAAACAATCTACTACAAATATCTTTATAATAAAATGATTTTTTTCTTCAGGGTAATGCCTAGTGGTGGGATTGTGGGGCCAAATGGGAGGTCTAATTTGAATTCTTTGAGGATTCTCCATACTTCTCTCAAAAGACGCTGTATGAGTTTGCTGTCCTATCAACAGCGTAGTGATTCCCTCTCTCCACATCCATGCCAGCATCTGCAACTTTGGAACTTAGCGAGGTGGGCAAATTTTACTGGGGTTAGGTGATATCTCAGAGTGCTTTTTATTTGTATTTCTGTGATAATTAGGGATGATGAGCATTTTTTCAAATGTTTGTTAGCCATTCATCTGTCTTCTTTAGAGAAGGTTCTATTCATGTCTCTTGCCCAGTGATAGATAGGAATGTTTGTTCTTTTTTTGTTGATTAATTTGAGTTCTCTATTGATCCTAGTTATAAAACATTTGTCAGATTGATACCCTGCAAATATCTTTTTCCATTCTGAAAGTTGCCTATTTGCTTTGATTGTTGTGTCCTTAGCTGTGCATAAGTTTTTCAGCTTAATTAAGTCCCATTTGTTTATTTTTGTTGTTGCAATTGCCACTGAAGTCTTCTTCATAAGGTCTTTGCCCAGGCCAAGATCCTCAAGAACTTTTCCCATACTTTCCTATAGGATTTTTATCATTCTCTGCCTTGGATTTATATCTTTTATCCACCTTGAGTCAATTTTTGTAGGTGGTGAAATGTACGGGTCCAGTTTCAGTCCTTTACATGTGGTTATCCAGTTCTCCTAGTACCATTTATTGAATAGGGATCCTTCTCCCAGTATATACTTTTATTTGGTTTATTGAAGATGAGATATCTATAAGAGACCAGTTTCATCTCTTGGTTTTTTATTTGGTTCCAAATGTCTATGTCTCTATTTTTTTGCAAATACCATGCTGTTTTGATGACTGTGGACTTGTAACAGACCTAAGTTTTGTAAAGTGATGCCTCCAGCTTTGTTTTTATTACTAAGAATTGCCTTGGTTATACAGAGGTTTTTCTTGTTCCATACAAAATGAAATACTGCTTTTTCCAATTCTCCCAAGGTACTTTAATGGGTATTGCATTGAATCTGTAGATTGCTTTCTGTAGTGTAGACTTTTTAACAATGTTGATTCTTCCCAGCCAAGAGCATGGTATGTTCTTCCATTTGTTAATGTCTTTTGCTATTTCTTTTCTTAGGGTTCATAATTCTCTTTGTAGAGATCCTTCACTCTTTTGTTAGGTCTATTCCTAGATATTTCATTTTCTTTGAAGCTACTGTGAAGGGAATTGTGTCTTTGATTAGCTTCTCTACTTAGCTATTGTTGGCATATACAAAGGCTACTGATTTGTGGACATTGATTTTGTATCCTGAGACATTGCTGTACAATTCCAGAAGACCCTGTGGAATAGAAGACATGTTTCCCCAAAAGGAAAACTGGCCAAAAAAATTAAAAATAAAAATAGGCATAAATGTAGCCGGGTGTTGTGGTGGGTGCCTGTAGTCCCAGCTACTCGGGAGGCTGAGGCAAGAGAATCACCTAAGCCCAGGAACTGGAGGTTGCTGTGAGCTGTGTGATGCCACAGCACTCTACCCAGGATGATAAAGTGAGACTCTGTTTCTACAAAAAAAAAAAAATAATAAGAAAAAAATAGGCATAAACATTAGTAGTGCAGAAAAATATATCCTCATACCTGTGTTGGCCAGTGATGCTTCTCTGTTAATGAATTGCTGCTTCGTTTTATGCCTTTGACTTTTTCAACTACTATGCCCTTATCCTACTGAGCCAGAGTGTATTTTTATATATAGGTACATGTCACCATATTTTTATATTCATTATAAAATTTCCCTCCTACTTTGGTTTTAAATGAAAATTTTGAATATGATATGAAGGCTTATTTGCAAAAATATTTAATTTTTTTAAGTTAAATATGTTTTTTGTGCTTTATTGTTTCTGAATTTGCTGTTGTATTTAGAATGTTATTCTTAATAATCTATTCAAATGAATTGTTATAGCTACTATCTTTGCTATTACTTTATTATGTATATATATTTTATTGTGCTTTGTTTATTATGTTTTGCACTTTTTTCCTATATTTTACATTTTGCTGCTGGTCCTTCTGTCTTATATTCTAATTTCACAAACTGATCTCTTGCCAGTTCCTCTATTCAGAAGCTGCCACTTCTTAATCAAATGCCAATAATCAGAACTTGGATGTTTTATTTCTTAATCAATGTTTAGTTACTTTATTGGGTTCTATTTTTAAAATTTTGTTATTTCTAATTATTACAGGTGCATGATATTTACATATCTTTATAGGGTACATATGATGTTTTGGTACAGGCATGTACAATTAACATGATATAAATTAACCAAATCAGGGTAATTGGGTTATCCATCGCCTCAGGCATTTAACACTTCTTTGTGTTAGGAACATTCCAACTCCACTCTATTAGGTCTTTTTAAGTATACTCTAACTTATTGTTTATTATGGTTACTTAGTTGTGCTATTAAATATTGTTCATGCTATATTTTTGCACCCATTAACCAGCTCCACTACTCATTACCCTTCCCAACCTCTAATAACTCTCATTATATTCTCTGTCTCCATGAGATCAATTATTTTTAATATTTAGTTCCAACATAGGAATGAGAACGCATGAGATTTGTCCTTCTCTACTTGACTTATTTCACTAAACATAATGTTCTGAAGTTCTTTTCCTGTTATTTCTAATGACAAGATTGCATTCTTTTTTGTGGCTCTTTGATATTCCATTATGTGTATGTACCACAATTTCTTTATCTTTTCATCTATTGATGGGCACTTAGGTTGATTCCATATCTTGGCTATTGTGAATAGAGCTGAAAAAAAATGTGGAAGGGCAGATATCTTTTCAATATACTGACTTCCCCTCCTTGGGGAACCTCCAGTGAGATTGCTGGATCATATGGTAGTTCTATTTTTAGTTTTTTGAGAAATCTTCATACTGTTTTCTATGGTGGTTGCATGAATTTATATCCCCACCAATAGCATGTGAGGGTTCCCCTTTCTCCACATCCTCACTAACAATTATTATTGTTTGTCTTTTTGATAAAAGCCATCTAAACTGGGGTGTGATTATATATTATTGTAGTTTCAATTTGCATTTCTCTGATGACTTATAATGTTGAGCATTTTTCTTTTATCTATTGGCATTTGTATGTCTTCTTTTGAGAAATAACTACTCAGATCCTCTACTCATTTTCTAATTGGCCTACTTGATTTTTTCCAGTTGAGTTGTTGGAGCCCCTTATATATTCTAGTTACTAATCCCTTGTCATGGGGGTAGTTTGCAAATACTTTTTCCCCATTCTTTGGGCTGCTTCTTCATTTTGTTGTTTTCTCTGCTGTGCAGAAGCTTTTTAAGCTTGATGTGATTTTGTTTGTCCAATTTTGCTTTGGTTGCCTGTGCTTTGGGGGTATTACTTAAGAAGTCCTTACCCAGACCAATGTCCTGAAGCAGTTTTCCATGTTTTCTTTTAAATTTGATAGTACCAGGTTTAGATCTAAGGATTTAATTAATTTTAAGTTGATTTTTTACATGGCAAGAGATAAGGGTCAAGTTTTATTCTTCCAAATATGGATAGCCTGTTGCCCCAGGACTATTTATAGAAGAGCCTGACCTTTCCTCACTGTATGTTCTAGGCACCTTTGTCAAAGAGAAGTTAACTATAGATGTGTAGATTTATTTCTGGGTTCTCTATTCTGTTCCATTGGTCTCTGTGTCTGTTTTTATACCAGTGCCCTTCTTGGGATCTTGACAGATTTCCCAGGTTCTGAGAATAGAAGATACCCTATGAACACAAAATTCTATTTTGAGAAACTCCGGGACTATCCTTGTTATTGTACTGGTGGATTTTCATTCTGTTCTCATGAGGATTTGACCCCACCACAGCCCTCTTTCCTGCTAAAAGTTGAAGGACAATAGTGAAACACTCCAAGCACTGGAGGGAAGTTATTCTCCAAGAGCAATTTAAATAAGAATCAGCTCTGTACCTGACACAGAGTAGTAAGTCATAGCCACTCATTGTTTGAAAAGCAAATGGAACTTGAAGAATTATAAACATTGCATATATCCTGAATATCAAGTCTTAAAATAAGTTGGCTTTTTAACCTTTTACTAAATGAATATTTAATGTTCTTTTCATGAGTCTATTCCCAGGTTCAATAATTAAGAATGGTTTTTAAGGTACTTTTTAAAGATTACCATGTCAAAATAGAATAATTTTTTTTTTTTTTTAAGTAATTGCATAGTATTTATTCAATTAAATAAATGGTTTTTATTTTTTGGTTTTTTGGGAGATTTTTGGCGACAGAGTCCCACTCTGTCACCTGGGTAGAGTACCATGGTGTCTTGATGGTTCAGAGAAACCTCAAACTCTTGGGCTCAAGCAATCCTGCATCAGCCTCCCAAGTAGCTGGGACAACTTTTTTTCTATTTTTAGTAGAGACAGGGTCTTGCTCTTGCTCAGGTTGGTCTTGAACTCCTGAGCTCAAGCCATCTGCCCACCTCAGCCTCCCAGAGTGCTAGGAGTACAGGCATGAGCCACCAGTTAAATAAATTATTTAATAAAACTATATTTTTTTTTTCTTTCTTTTTTTTTTTTTTTTAATACATGTATTTTATTATTCTTCATTACATTATTTCCCCCCTCCCACCCGTCCGTGATAAGGCAGAATTGATTTACAGAAAAGAACACAGAAAACACCAAAGCTCCTGGTAGTGGGAGAGATTT
>CAUYRH010038335.1:0-11342 GCA_963574655.1 Perodicticus potto | reverse complement strand
GGTCTTTCCCTGTTCCCACTTCCCTTTTGTCCTTCTCTGCCTTGTTATGACACCATAGGAAAGGTCTTGTCAGAAGCCAGAGCCAGGCCCTTGAACTTGTCAGTGTGAACAACAAGGAGCTAAATAAACCTCTTTTTTTTTTATAAATTACCCAGTTTCAGGTATTCTTTTATAGCAACACAAAACCAAAGATACCTACTCTACTCCTTTTGGCTCTTCTATTCTTTGTAACACAAATATAATCAACCCCCTGTATTCTTTGTAACACAAACATAATCAACCCCCTCTAGTAGTTTTCCAGTTTTTGGCTAGATCCTGATGGATATAATACTTTTTTTTTTTTGTAGAGACAGAATCTCACTTTATCGCCCTCGGTAGAGTGCTGTGGCGTCACTTAAATTATTATTATTATTATTTTTTTCCAGTTTTTGGCCGGGGCTGGGTTTGAACCCGCCACCTCCAGCATTATGGGACTGACGCCCTACTCCTGAGTCACAGGTGCCACCCCTGATGGATATAATATTCTAAGGATAAAGTCAGCCATGGTGGCTCATGCCTATAATCCTAGCACTCTGGGAGACCCAGGCAAGAGGATTGTTTGGGCTCAGGAGTTCAAGACCAGCATGGGTAAGAACAAGACCCTATCTCTACTAAAAACAGAAAACCCAGCCATAGGAAAACTAGTGGGGTGTTGTGGCAGGTGCCTGTAGCCCCAAATACTCAGGAAGCTGAGACAAGAGGATCTTTTGAACCCAAAAGTTTGAGGTTGCTGTGAGCCATGATGCCAGGACACCATACCAAGGGTGACAAAGTGAGACTGTCTCAAAAAAAACAAATCAAAATAAAACAAAACAAAAATTCGAAGGATAAAAAGGAACTACAGGTAAGGCATGGTGGCTCACACCTATAATGCTACCACTTTGGGAGGCCAAGGTAGGAGGATTGCCTGAGATCAGGAGTTCAAAACAAGCTTGAGCAACATAGTGAGACCCCATCTCTACAAAAATAAAAATAAAAATTAGCTAGACATGGTGACATGTGCCTATAGTCCCAGCTACTGGGAAGGCTGAGGCAGGAGGATTGCTTAAGCCCAGGAATTTGAGGTTGCAGTGAGTTATGATCACACTACTGCCCTCGTGTCTGGGCAACAAAGTGAGACCCTGTCTCAAAAAAAGAAAAAGAAAAAAGAGAGAGAACTACAAAATCTTATATTTTGCCTCTCTGATTTTGTTAATAGTAATACTGATATGCTATTTTATTTATTTATTTATTTTTGACACAGAATCTCACTCTGCTACCTTTGGTAGATGCCCTGGCACCATAGCTCACAGTAACCTCAAATTCTTAGGCTCAAGTGATCCTCTTGCCTCAGCCTCCCAAGTAGCTGGGACTACAGGCGCCTGCCACAATGCCTGGCTAGTTTTAGATATAGGGTCTCACTCTTGCATAGACTGGTCTCCCAACTTGTGAGCTCAGGCAATCCACCCACCTCGGCCTCCCAGAGTGCTGGGATTACAGGCGTGAGCCACAGCACCCAGCCTGATTCTCTATTTTTAAATCTTCTTATATAGATGTAGGAAAGCAAATAAATGTTAACACTATTAAAACCAAAATTTTGAGTATAAGAGACAATTAAAATCTAAAGGAAAAAAAATCTTGTAATATGTTAAAATTCAATTGTACATATCAACATAAAGTTTCAATTTCTAATTAACATATTTTCTGGTTCTACCTAGTAAAAAAACCTAGAAAAATAAAAAAATATAGAAACCTAGAAAACCATGAAGATCTCATACCAATGACTATCTCTTGCATGCAGAAGTTGGTTTCTAATGACACTAGGGCACTGGGGCTTTGTAGAAAAATGATAATTTCATTTCAAGGACAGAGAACACCAGGTGAACTGGGATAGCTTGTGACACTAAACAAGGAAATACCAAAAGACCAATGGGGACATGTCAAAAGGATACAACACTTATGAATGCTTTTACTGGCCAAATTTCAGTGTCAGCAAGACAAATGGCTACAAGTAAGT
The DNA here is from genome assembly GCA_963574655.1 of Perodicticus potto. NCBI lineage: Eukaryota > Metazoa > Chordata > Mammalia > Primates > Lorisidae > Perodicticus > Perodicticus potto. Next base: position 9,307 of record CAUYRH010038335.1, on the reverse strand, counting down.
AAAAAATAATGAATAAATTAAAATCCATTTGCCTACAGTGATACAGACAGTAACAAAGAAACTTAATTGGCTAGCTCAGCGCCTGTGGCTCAACAGGCTAAGGCGCCAGCCACGTACACCTGAGCTGGTGGGTTTGAATCCAGCCTGGGCCCGCCAAACAACAATGACGGCTACAACCAAAAAATGGCCAGGCGTTGTGGCGAGCGCCTGTAGTCCCAGCTACTTGGGAGGCGGAGGCAAGAGACTCACTTGAGCCCAGGAGTTGGAGGTTGCTGTGAGCTGTGATGCCACAGCACTCTATCCAGGGTGACAGCTTGAGGCTGTGTCAAAAAAAAACAAGAAACTTAATTGGCTGGCACAGAGGCTCACACCAGTAATCCTAGCACTCTGGGAGGTCGATGCAGGTGGATTACTTGAGCTCAGGAGTTTGAGACCAGTCTGAGCAATAGCAGGACCATTTCTCCACTAAAAATAGAAAAACTAGCCAGGCGTAGTGGTGCATGCCTATACTTCCAGCTACTTGGGAAGCTGAGGCAAAAGAATTGCTCAAACCCAACACTTTTAAGTTGCTGTGAGCTATGATGACGCCATGGCGCTCTACTCAGAGTGACAAAGTGAGACTCTCTCTCTCTCAAAAAACAACAACAACAAAACATTCTAGCCAGGCGCGGTGGCTCACGCCTGTAATCCTACAACTCTGGGAGGCTGAGGCGGGTGGATTGCTTGAGTTCACAAGTTCGAGACCAGCCTGAGCAAAAAAGCAAGACCCTGTCTCTACTAAAAAAGAAAAATAGAAAAACTGAGGCAAGAGGATCACTTTAGCCCGAGTTGGAAGTTCCTGTGAGCTATGACGCCACAGCACTCTACCCAGGCTGACCGCATAAGACTCTGTCTCAAAAAAAAAAAAAAAGTACATTACCCCTAAAACTGAAACTTGTTTGCCTTTATAGAAATTAAATGAACTTCTTTAAATCTATTACTACTAGAAGAGAAAATGTTGCCATCTAAGTTATTGTTCAGAATAGTAAAATTTTACAGGTGGACTATTCACACATGTGTGATGTGTGAGTATGGCTCTGTATCAAAGCATCACAAGATACTTTTATCTTTGAAGCAAAACATACAGCAGCAACACTGGAAAAAAAAAAATTGGCAGTGTCTTACTCTATCACCCCAGATAGGGTGGAGTACAGTGGCATCATCATAGCTCACTGCAACTTCAAACTCCCAGGCTCAAGCAGTTTTCCTGCCTCAGTATCCTAATTAGCTTGGACTATAGGCCAACACTACCATACTTGGCTAATTTTGCTATTTTTCTTGTAGAGATGGGGGTCTCACTATGTTGCCTAAGCTGGTCATGAACCCCAGGCCTCAAGCAATCCTCCTGCCTTGACCTCCAAAAGTGCTAGAAGAGAAATGAGCTACCCCCCCAACCTGGAAAAAAATTAAATTAGATGTTTAGAAGAAAACTTTATAAATTCAAAAGTGGAAATTTATTATAGAAGAATCAAATTCAAAGCAAATTTGCTCTCGAATACATGAATAATTTTACAAGCCTTTTAGGAAAATGTCACAGGAAACAACTTTAAAGATAAGGTGTATTATAAGCTTAATACTGGGCAATGTTTAAATGATTTGTCTATAGATTATATCCTTGTACATATAGCAAACTGTCACAATGTGGAAAATGAAAACATGGCCTTCACTTTTACATGAGTCACAACCTTAGGGCATCTGTATTTAGTTAAAATACAGATGGCACATGTTCAAATAACAACTGTGCCATGTTAAGATTCTACTCAATCCAAAAATTTAAGCTTTACAATGTAGGTAAAAACATGCTAAATTCACTATGAAACAACTACAGTACTAGAGTGTATAATGCGTATTCGAACACAGACGTTTAATATCAGAGATACTTAAGCAACCCCAAACCTCCTAAATAGATTCTATAAAATATTTCAGCAGGATTCTGACTTTCTCATTCTATTTATTATTGGGAAAAAGGAGACAATATTAATAATCACTATAGTCAATACTGTAAGGCACGACAACTAAACATTTACTGTATTAACTTAACGTGATCAAATTAAATGTACAATTCCTCTTGTGCTAGTCTACAAAACAAAAACAAAAAATCATCATCACTCTAAAGCTGTCACCACTTAGTAATCTGAGATATTTTAATTGCAGCTGCAATGTTTGTGTTTGTTGCTTGTGCATATGACTCACTCAGAAAGGTTCTCCCAAGACTGTTGGATTTGGGGGAATGCAGAAACCATAACTGGGGCATACTGTGTGGGAAGTGTCATGACAGTGAATGAATAAAAGGGAAAAGGGAATTTTTTTGAAGTTTTTATAAAAAGCAAGTCACTCACAAAAGGCAGACTTTGCAGAACAAGAAAAGGGTGGAAAAAGGCCATGCGAGCTAAAAGCAGCCTTCCTCGACTCTCTTGGTTGGTCAGTGCACTTCTTATACTACGATATGCTTAAAGGGTTCCCTTGTCTGCCTCCCCAACCAGACTATAGGCAACTTGTCTGAAGACAAGAAGTTGTCTTGACCAAAAGCTGTCTTGTCTCAGAATCATTAGTACCTACTTCCCAAAACGTCTAGCACAGAAAAGGCCTTTCCAATAAATGGTTCATAAAATAGGAATAATCAATCTTATATTTATCCTTATTTTACATTTTACAAAGCACTTTCACAAACAGTATCTTTTCTGATCCACATAACAATCTTGTGAAGTGGGAAGGACATTATTTAACCAAATCATTTCTGGTTTTATAAAGAATTGTTAATTCATTCATTAAAACAACCATAAAAATCAGAAAGACCATCAGAAATTTGTTCTTGAGATAGCTTCTCCTTGAGACCTAAATAGTCTCATAAAACTTGAAGGTTTTTCCAGCATTTTCTTTGCTTGCTCTTCGTAATAGGTAGAAATAATTACACAGCTCTAAATCTTAAGGAAAAGTTTAAACTATCTAAAGCAGTATTAAATAAAGGCCCTTTTAGAAATGAGACATTAAGAAGAAACATTCTAAACTATTTTTCCTGATTCTGTTCTCTTTGTAAGTGAGAGAGGTAAGGAACTGCAAAAGCCAAAATGCTGTACAGAAAATGATGTCATGGATGTCATGAAGTTGCAGCAATACCTGATGATGATTTAGCACAACAATGCAACATATTATGCCAAGAAGCATAATGTCAAACCACCAGGACATTTTACTGCATTAATTTCAATACTCTTTATTAGCAAATTGATATGCAAAGTGGCTCTCCAATTTTCTATCACAGATAAGTTGCTGGTTCAGGCTTACATTTTAGAAAAGGCACAAAGAAAATCTACAAATTTCTATGGAAAAGGGTTTAAAAATAGAAAAGGAAAAAATAGTCAAAGAATGAACAAATGTTAAACTAAACAGTTATCACTTTACAACTAAAAGCTTTTTGAAGAACATAACACACCTAAGGACCAATGTAAATAGGATAATATATCAATAGTTGGTCTGTCAAAAGCAGTTACTGGGTATAAAGTAACAATATAAGATAGAAATGATGTTCAAACAGATTACACACTTGAATACTCTCAAAGTTAGCAAATTTGACACAGAGCATCACTAGTCACTGTAAGAGCTACCAGACTAAAGTCTAAATGTTCAATTCTAAAAGATGGTATTTCCTCCCAAATTCTCCTTGTTCCTTTAAATCCATGACGTCATCATTCTTAAGCAAAATCAATTTGTTACAAAAGGTATTCTTGGTGTGCTCAAGTGAAAGCAATTGCCTCAATAATTCCCCACAGCACAATTCTAACTGAAGGCATTACTCCTCAAGGAAGAGACCACAGGCTTCAAACAGGCTTTCCCACACCGGAGAAACTAAGTCAAAGTCTCCAGCTTAGCAAGTGAACAACAACAAAAAGTTGTTCTCAAAAAGGAATTAACAAGCACAGTACAATGTCCCTGCCCGCGAGTGAAAACTGGTAAGGTGTCTGAATCTTCATCTAGATCGATCAGAATCCCACCACAGAAAAATCCAGACTTTTGACAATTAAGAAATGAAGCTTTTATTTCCCCCCCCCCAAAAAAAAAAATTCGGGAGATTTAACAGACAAAGCAATTGGTTTTTCCGAAGGTTTCAAACGAACTCCAGTAGCGCTGAAGTGACTCGGCCGAGACTATCGAGATCTCACAATTATTTTCTCTTCATCCGCAAATTCGTTTCCACCCTCCACCGTTCCCTTTGCACACAATTCTCACCCGGGGAAATCTTCCACAGTTACAGCGTGCACTGCCGTCTCAGGCAAAGAGAGCTGCAGCTCCCTTTCTCCAGGGAACACTCAACAAGCTAGGGGATCGGAAAAGCTGCTAGGGTTTTATTTCGCAAACCGATTCCAAAATCATCCCTTTGCAGCTGCAGCTTCAGAAATGCTGGCCCCTAGCCGCAGCCCCAGTCTTGGAAGGCACCCCACTCTGGCTTTTCTCGCCAGGAGTTACAGGTTTGGGGGCTGGCTGAAAGATTATCTTACACCCTAAAGCTATCCCTTCCCTGCCACACACCCCTTCGTGGCCCCGAAGGGACGAGAACCGCCCTGCTGAGGCGACAAGACGGGTTCGCTCCCATTCCAAGGGCTGGCTGGAAAGGGGCTCGTCTCCTCCCCGCCTAACCCAGGAGAGACCGAGGACGGCGACAGCAAGGCGCCCTGACCAGCCAGGATCGACCCCCGCGCCAGACCTGGGGCGCCCGCTGCCCTCTTCGGGCCCGGGGCATAAAGGGCAGGAGGCGCCGGCCCCCCGCCACGGCCCCGGGAGGGAGAGAGGCCTCACCTGGCCCAGCCCGCTCTACGTTCTCGGGTTCGCTCCGCGGGCGACCGGGATGAGGGAACCAAGGGCAGGGTCAGAGCAGACTCGCTCTGCCTCACGCAGCACTTGCAGTACGCGGGGGTCCTCACAGCTAGCGGGACCCCGAGTCGCCCCGATCCGCCATCTTCGTCCACTCCAACGCCGCCGCGGCTGCTGCTCTGACCGGGAGAAGACAGCGCAGAGCGCGCATGCGCCGGGGCCCGGCGCGGAGGACGCGCGCACACTCACGTCAGCGCGGCGGGACGGAGCGGGGGTGGGGGCCGTGCCGTGCTGAGGAGTATCGTGGTCTCCGGCCAGAGGTTTTCTGGTGGGTGAAGCTTTCGCGATTGCCTTGCCTGTGTCCTAGAGTTGGTCTCAGAGCTGCACCCTCCCTCCGCCGCATAGTCGGGACAACTGGGCGGTTTTCCTAATGGGTATGAGACTGACATAGACGTTAGCGAGGAATCAGCTCACTTCTACCGGTGGGACCCGGATGAGCGCAGAGGAGGGCCGTGGAGGATGGACGTGCCCTTGGTTATCGCCGGGAGGAGGGAAACTCAGTGCCTGAGGTGTGCGAGAGAAGCCTCCCTTAACTGTAACAACCACTATGAGTTGTTACCAGCTGCTCTTTTCAAATGAGGAAACAGGCGCAGAGAATTAATTGCCCAGAGCTGCAGGAAAAAGGGGCTGGAGGAGGGGGAGATGGGATTTGAACTCAGGCACATCGGTTCCTAAATCTCTTTATTTCCCACTATCATTATCATCGGGGGACGGCGTCGAGTAGAAGAATCCCCCTTCTCAAGGTAGTAAGCTGGTGTGCAGGTGAGATCCCTCCCAAACTCGTCTCTATAGCGTGCGGTCTAAGAAAATGGCCAGCGATGTCGAGATGAAGGGCTTCAGTCTTCACCTTCTTGTGCCTAAAACTGGAGCAAACTTGAGCTGCCAGCCCACTGCTCTGGGATAAAGTGGACTTCCTGGGATATCTTATGGGACATAGGACTGGGTCAGAAACCAAGTCCCCTCTTAAGTTGGGAGAGCAATGCGCTATTGGGTCAACCTTACCCTAGCAACCGCTATGTTCTCCAAACTGGAATAATTCGAAAGACCCCTAGGAATATACTCAGGGAATCAGTGTGAAAAACACTGATTAAGGAAATTTTAGGTTTTCCAGTTAGGAAATGTCACTGCCAAATAAAAAATTGGCATTCGTAATTGCTAAAAGAAATATTTAAATCATGTCATTAAAAAATCTCATGCTTAAAAATTGTCACAGAACTTGTGACCAATTCTTCCCCCTCCAAATATAGCACTCAATGTTAGGAACACTGGACCAGCTATTATTGTTTCTTTCTTTTTTTTTTTTTTTGAGACAGCGTCTCATTCTGTCACCCTGGGTAGCGTGCATAGCGTTATAGCTCATAACAACCTCAAACTCTATAACCTCCCAAGTAGCTGGGACAACAGGCACCCACCACAACTCCTGGCTAGTTTTTCTGTTTTTAGTAGAGAGGGGGGCCTTGCCCTTGCTCAGGCTGGTCTCAAACTCCTGAGCTCAGTTGATCCATCTGCTTCAGCCTCCCAAAGTGCTAGGATTACAGGCATGAGCCACTGCACCCAGCCCTGCACAGTTTTAAAAAAAGTCTGAAGCAGTGGTGTGAGGTGGGCCTTAGAACCTGCATTTTTATTTTTATTTTTTTAAAGGAAAAACATAATGGCCAGTCATATTGGCTCACAGCTTTAATCCTACCCCTCTGGGAGGATGGCCTGAGCTCAGGAGTTTGAGACCAGCCAGAGTAAGAGTGAGACAACTCCCCACCACATCTGTACTAAAAAAAAAAAGTTGGGAAAAAATAGTGGGCCGTTATGATGAGTGCCTATAGTGCTAGCTACTCAGGAGGCTGAGGCTGAGGCAAGAGGGATCACTTGAACCCAAGAGTTGGAGGTTGCTGTGAGGTATGATGCCACAGCACTCTACTCAGATTGACTCACTCTCTGAATGAGACTCCTCTCTGTCTTATAGGAAAAAAAGCTGCCTAGGGATTCTGATTCCAGTCAGGATTGGAATGCTGGATCATGTTAGAACAAATCCATAACCACTTTACTGTGTATCTCCTAGCTCAAGAACTGCAGGGATTTTTATCTGTTTTTTGCTCACTGCTTTATCACTAGCACCTAATATAGAAACTGGCGCACGATAGGGGACTCCCTAATTATTCGCTGAATGAATGAATGAACTGAGAATTGGGCAACTGAGAGGACACTCAGTAAGTATTTGATGAGCACCTGCTATATGTTAGACCATGTGATATGTATGGTAAAATGTAACTTTGTTTGTTTGCAGTTTTTGGCTGGGGCTGGGTTTGAACCCGCCACCTCCAGCACATGGGGCCAGCACCCCACTCCTTTGAGCCAAAGGCACTGCCCTGTTTGTTTTGTTTTTGAGACGGAATCTTGTTTTATTGCCCAAGCTAGAGTGCTGTGGCCTCAGCCTAACTCTCAGTAACCTCAAACTCCTGGGCTCAGGCGATTCTCCTGCCTTGGCCTCCAGAGTAGCTGGGACTATAAGTGCCCACCAAAACACATGGCTAATTTTTCAATTTTTAGTGGAGATGGGATCTCTCTCTGTCTCTTAGCTCAGGCTTGTCTTGAACTCCTGAGCCCAAGTAACCCTCCTGTCTTGTCCTCCCAAAGTGCATCACAATTTATAATTTTTTTTTTTTTGGAGACAGTGTCTCACTTGGCCACCCTTGGGATAGTGCTGTGGTGTGTTTAGTTCATAGCACATTAAACTCTTGGGCTCAAGTGATTCTGTTGCCTCAGCCTCCCAAGTAGGTGGGACTATAGGCACCTGCGACAATCCCCAGCTATTTCTAGAGAAGGGGTCTTGCTCTTACTTAGGCTGGTCTTGAACCTGTGAGCTCAGGCAATCCATCTGCCTCAGCCTTCCAAGTGCTTAGAGTACAGACGTGAGCCACGGCGCCCAGCCCTACACAATTTATAATTTTATATTGCTTTATTTGCCTTGTTTATTGCCTCTTGGTCTCCCAGAGTGCTAAGATTATAGGTGTGAGCCACTGCCCCTGGCCTGGTAAAATATTTTAAAATAAAACTAATGAGATCCCTGCCCTCATGGAGGGCCCCTACAATCTACTGGGAGAGAGAGGCAATAAAAAAGGTAAATAAGGCATTATAAAATTATAAATTGTGATATGCACAAAAGCATTAAGGCAAATTCTTTAATAATAATCACAATTGATTATTATTGAGTACCTTTATTATATACCAAAGACTGCTAAATAGGTGCTATTATTGTTCTTATTTTAAAGATAGGGGTGGCACCTGTGGCTCAAAGGAGTAGGGCGCTGGCCCCATATGCTGGAGGTGGCGGGTTCAAACCCAGCCCTGGCCAAAAACTGCAAAAAAAAAAAAAAAAAGATTAAAGATGATGAAACTGAGGCACATACGAATTAAGTAGTTAACCGACAGTAACAGCAGGGTGACCCAGGTGATCTCACTTCAAAGCTTCTTGAACTCTACAGAACCTTGTTTCTGACAAACAGGGAGATAAAATTGAGGCTAGTTTATATATGGCCTGGAATATCAGGAGGAAGACTGGACATTACCTCCTAGATCGTGGAGGTTTGTGAGCACAGAGGATATACTGTATGATAAAAGTGTTTCAGAATAGTTTCTTTACAGTGTGAAGGCTGATTGGGATATGATTAGAGAAGGAGATAAGGGATGAGGTTGGATGAGAGGGGTGGGTGCAGTTTAAGAAGTTCAAACAAGGGGCTGGGTGAGGTAGCTGATGCCTATAATCCTAGTACTCTGGTAGGCCAAGACGGGTAGATTGCCTGAGCTCAGGAGTTCAAGACCAGCCTCAGCTAAAGCAAGATCCCATCTCTAAAAATAGTTAGGAGTTGTGTCAGGAGCCTGTAGTCCCAGCTACTGGGGAGGCTGAGGCAAGAGGGTCTCTTGAGCCCAAGAGTTTGAGGTGCTATGAGCTATGACGTCATGGCACCCTACTGAGGGTGATAAAGTGAGACTCCCTCTCAAAAAAAAAAAAGGTTTAGGGCGGCGCCTGTGGCTCAGTGGGTAGGGCGCTGGCCCCATATACTGAGGGTGGCGGTTCAAACCCGGCCCCAGTCAAACTGCAACAAAAAAATAACCGGGTGTTGTGGCGGGCGCCTGTAGTCCCAGCTACTTGGGAGGCTGAGGCAAGAGAATCACCTAAGCCCAGGAGTTGTAGGTTGCTGTGAGCTGTCTGACTCCACGACACTCTACCGAGGGCGATAAAATGAGACTCTGTCTCTACAAAAAAAAAAAAAGTTTAAACAAAATCCAGAGTCCAACCTAGTTATATCCTCACATGCTACATAATGATGCTCAACAACAGACCACATACACAATAGTGGTCCCACAAGATTGTTTTTTTTTTTTGAGACAGAGTCTCACTGTGTCA
>CAUYRH010038334.1:0-13337 GCA_963574655.1 Perodicticus potto | reverse complement strand
GCAGATGCTTTCCAGCAGGATGAAAGGGGGGAAGAGGACATGGGAGGAAGACTCCAGGGAGACACTCTGGGAAAGAGAAGCTCTGAACATTCGTGCTGGAACCCAGAGTCCACTGTTGTCCTCTTATGTAGATGGGGCCTTGACGGGCCCGCTGTCCACTAGCGAGGTTCTGAGGAGGGGGCGCTGGGATGAAAACACACACACACAGGGTAATGGACTCAGTCAGTCTGAGATAGAGACTGAGACTGAGACAACACTTTAATTTGACACCATGCTTTTATATTCTCACAGGGAAAAAAGGCCAATTAAGGTTCTCTTTGGCATTCTCTTACCCCTTAGGAACTGCTGTGCTGTTTACCTTAAAACTGCCTTGCTGTTTATCTCTAGTTCTGAGCATCCGGACTTTTTACTCCCTGTTTTGGCTTCTGCCAGTTTCTTCTCAGCGAAGGTCAAACCTCAGCCATAGCAGGAGCAAAAGCGGGGGGAGTCCCCCGCGGCTTCCCACAGGGCCTGAGGAGGTGGAGAGCCTGGCCTGTTAGAGGCCCAAGGAGGACACAGGTGGGTAAGTCTCGGATGTGAGAAAGGCTGTGCCAGGTTGGGCTTGTGGGGTTCTTAGAAGGACACTCTCCGTTTCCCAAATCTTTGCCTTCCCCGTCACCTGCCTCCATACCCCCTTCACCTGGCTGGGGTTGTGGCTTTAGTCTGCTGACCTGTAGAAAGACCAACACACTATCAATGTGACAGCCACAGTGATGACATTTCTCTATGCCACCTGATTTGTGCTGCACCCTAGGCTGAGACCATCCTCAGAGGAACCAAACCTGCTCAGCTCTGCCCAAAGCCAGGCAGGGAAGGACCTGAAACTCAACAGGTAACATTTGGCCCCCATCTCTGTCCTCTCTACTGCCTCAGTAGTAAATTCAGAGACACCCCGTCATCCTGATCCTCTCTCCCTTTGCCTCCTCCCCCTGCCTTGAACTCCCTGCCCCTCCCTCAATCCAGAGCCCTCCACTGTGCAGCCCTCACCCCACCTTCCCCTCCCCTTGCACAGCACCCACCACCCTCCCTGTCCCTCTGCTTTCCTTCTGAGTGGTGGCTCTTCCTGATCTCCATGCTTGTCAACCTCATGGTTGCCATCTGTGTTTGTAGCCATTCGGGCTCAGTTCCCACCGCTCGGCCATTCCTCCTCCACTCTGGGCTGGTCCTTCCCTGACATCTGTGCTGTGTCTCCCATGCCCTCTGCCCCTCCCCATCCACCTGGAATCCCCCTGGTTTCCAGACTTCTTCTCTATACTGCAGTGTCATCCAGGAGGCCTCAGCATCCACAGGGACCTCTGAAGACAGGACTCACTGCTCCCCTCCACTCCAGGGACCTCCACTTCTTCTCCACTCAGTAAACCCTGGGCTGTCATTGTAATGTTGGGCATGGGAACTCTGAAATATTAAATGCTAGTATCATTGTTCTGCTGCAACTTCAGTGCCTTCCAGTCACACACACCATCTCTCTCTTTTGGAAACTTAAATAAGTTTCATTTATTTCGTGTGATTAAAAAAAATCTGGAATTAACTATTTTAAACTTTTGTAAACATGTAGTTCAATAGCGTTATGTAGATTTACTTATACCATCATGAAGGAGAACTTCAGAACTTTCTCATCTTGCACTACTGAAACTCTAACTCCAATTTCCCCCTCTCCCCTGGCCCTGGCAACCACCAGCCTACTTCCTGTTTCTACAAATTTGACTACTTATATACTTTGTATAAGCGGAATCATGCAGAATTTTGTCTTTTTGTGACTCATTTATCTCACTTAGCATAACATCCTCAAGCTTCATTTCTATTGTGGCATGTGTCAGAATTCCTTTCCTTTTAAAGGCTGAACAATATTCTCCTGTGTGTGTCAACCATAGTTTGCTTGTCCATTCATAGCTCCATGAACATTGTGGGAGATTCTCCCTTTTGGATATTGTGAGCCATGCTGCTGCAAGTGTGGGTGTATAAATATCTCCTCCAGATCTTGCTTTCACTTTTTTTGAACTTATGCTCAGAAACGAGGTTGTTAGGTTATATATAGTAGTTCTATTTTTAATATTTTGGGGAATTCCATATTGTTTTCCATAGCAGTTGTATCATTTTCTGTCCTCACTATTAGTACACAAGTGTTCCAATTTCTCCTCTTCCTCACCAACATTTCTTATTTTCTGTCTGGTTTTGTTTTTGTGTTCTTATTGTATTGTATTGTATTTCAGATTAATATGCGGGTCCAAACAATAGGTTACATTGTTTTTGTTAGGTAAAGTCCAAGTTGTATTTCAGCCCTTCACCCAGGGAAGGTGTGCCATACACCCTTACATTATGCCCATTAGGAGAGAGCAGGCAACTGCCCTCCCTTCCTCACTCCCCCCCCACTTCAGTTTAATTCAGTTTTTTTCTCACGTGGTCATATAGTTGTTCATCTGCATTGAGTAGATTGGGTTTCATGTTAGAATTGAGTACATTGGGTCCTTGTTTTCCAATCTTGTGATAACGTTACTGAGGAGAATGTTCTTCAGCTCCATCCAGGTACACACAAAAGATGCAAATTCTCCATCTTTTTTGTGGCTGAATACATATACCATAGTTTATTAATCCATTCACGGGTTGATGGGCACTTGTGCTGGTTCCAAATCTTGGTGATTGTGAATTGAGCTGCAGTAAACAATCTAGTGCAAATGTTCTTGGGGTGAAATTATTTGATTACTTCTGGGTAGATACCTAGTATGGGATTGCAGGATCAAAGTCAAGCTCTACTTTTAGCTCTTTGAGGATTCTCCATACTTCTTTCCACAGAGGCTGAATTAGTTTGCAATCCCACCAACAGTGTAAAAGTGTTCCCTTCCCTGCACATCCACACCAGCATCTACAACTTTGGGACGTTGTAATGTGGCCTATTCTCACTGGGGTTAGGTGATATCTCAAGGTCATTTTGATTTGCATTTCTCTGATGATTAGGGACAATGAGCATTTTTTTCATATGCTTCTAGGTTATTTGTCAGTCTTCTTTGGAGAAGGTCCTGTTCATGTCTCTTGCTCACTGATAAATGAGATGGTTTACTCTTTTCTTGTTAACTAGTTTGAGTTCTCTGTACATTCTAGTTATCAGCCCTTTGTCAGATTTGTAGCATGCAAATATCTTCTCCCATTCTGAAGGTTGTTCTATTTGCTTTATTTGTGTCATTAGTTGTGCAGAAGCTTTATAATTTGATCATGTCCCATTTATTTATTTTTGGTGTTGCTTCAATTGCCAATGGGGTCTTCATAAAATCCTTTCACAAGGTGATATCATCAAGAGTTTTTCCCACACTTTCTTCTCTAGTTTTTATCGTGTTGTGTCTTAAATTTAAATCTTTTCCCCAGTGTGGGTCAATGTTTGTAAGTGGTGGGGGGTGTGGGTCCAGTATCAGTCTTCTATATGTGGCTAACCAGTTCTCCCAGCACCATTTATTAAATAGGGATTCTTTCCTCCAATGTGTTTGGTTTGATTTGTCAAACAGATGGCGATATACAGCTGGCTTCATCTCTAGGTTGTCTATTCTATTCCATAGATATGTGTCTCTACTGTGTCTCGATTTTTTTTGCAGAACCGTGCAGTTTGATCACTATTGCCTTGTAGCATAACCTGGAATCTGGTAACTTGATACCTCCTGATTTGTTTTTATTTCTTAGAATTGCTTTGGCTATTCAGTTTTTCTCTGATTCCATATGAAACGAAGTTCTATTTTTCTTTTTTTTTTTGAGACAAGGTCTCAAGCTGTCGTCCTCAGTAGAGTGCCTTGGGTCATAGCACACAGCAACCTCAAACTCCTGGGCTTAAGCGAGTCTCTTGCCTCAGCCTCCCAGGTAGCCGGGACTATAGGTGCCTTCCAGCTATATTTTTTGTTGCAGTTGTCATTGTTGTTTAGCTGGCCCAGGTCAGGTTTGAACCTGCCAGCCTCAGTGTGTTTGGCCAGTGCCGTAGCCGCTGAGCTACAGGTGCTGAGCCCAAAGTACTATGTTTCAAGTTCTTCAAAGTATGATGTTAGATTTAATGGGGATCACATTAAATCTGTAGATCACTTTGGGTAGTGTAAACATTTTTACAGTATTGATTCTTCTTAGCCATGAGCATGGTATATTCTTCCATTTGTTACCTTCTGCTATTTCTTTTCTCAGAGTTTCATAGTTCTCTCTGTAGAGAGAGAGAAGGACATTCTCCTTCACCTCCTTTGTTAAATATAGATTCCCTACATATTTCCTTTTCTTTGAGGCTACTGAGAAGGTGTTGTGTCTTTGATTTGATTCTCAGTTTGGCTGTTTTTGTCATATATGAAGGCTACTGATTTGTGGACATTGATTTTATATCCCAAGACATTACTGGAGATTTCTTTTTTTTATTCTTTCTTTCTTTCTTTCTTTTTTTTTTTTTTTTTTGAGACAGAGTCTCAAGTTGTCACTCTGGATGGAGTGCCATGGCATCACAGCTCACAGCAACCTCCAATTCCTGGGCTTAAGCGATTCTCTTTCCTCAGCCTCCCAAGTAGCTGGGATTACAGGAGCCTGCTACAATGCCCGGCTATTTTTTTTTTTTTAGGTTCCAGTTGTCATTGTTGTTTAGCTGGCCCGGGCCAGGTTCAAACCCGCCACCCTTGGTGGCACAGGCGCAGTAACCACTGTGATACGGGCACCAAGCTGTTATTGTATTTCTTAATCACTTCCAGGAGCCTTGTGGTTGAGTCCCTGGGGTTTTCTAAGTATAAGATCATATCATCAGCAGAAAAGTAAGATTCTGATAACCTCAATGTTTTTTGTTTTGTAATAGCAGTATTCCCAATTAGTGTCTGATGACATCTTGTTGTGGTTTTGATTGCTCCTTTCATATGTTTCTTGCCCATTTGTATATCATCTTTGGACATTTCTCCAAAATCCTTTGCCCATTTTTAAATTAGGTTATTGGATTTTGTTGTTGTTGTTGAGTTGTAGGTTTTTATATATATTCTGGACATTATCAAACATATGATTTGCAAATAGTGTCTCCCATCCTATGGGAAGGTTTTTCATTCTGTCGATTGTGTCTTTGGACAAACAAGAGTGCTCATGTTTATTGTATTCTTGTCTATTTTTTCTTTTGTGACCTGTGCTTTTGGTGTCATATCCAAGACATTATTGCCAAGTCCAATATTATAAAGCTTTTTCCTAGGTTTAAGTCTTTAATCCATTTTCAGTTAATTTGCAAATATGATATAAGGGTCCAGCTTCATTTTGCAGGTTTTTTTTTTCTTTTGCCATGTAGCTATCTACTTTCCCCAATATCATTTGTTGAAGAGACTGTTCTTTTCTGTGTGAGTGGCCCTGGCATCCTTGCTGAAGATTGTTTGACTATATATATGAGGGTTTATTTCTGGACTTTCTATTCTATTTCATTGTTCTATTTGTTTGTCTTCATACCAGTACCACATTACGTTTATTCTGTAGCTTTGTAATATTTTTTGAAATCAGGCAATATGAGTCCTCCAACTTTATTTTCCTTTCTCAAGATCATTTTGCTACTTTGTACTGTGTTGATATTCTATTTGAATTTTACCATGAATTTTCTGTTTGTGCAAAAAATGCCATTAGAATTCACTACGGATCGTAGTGAATCAAGGCTCCATCGATTGTTTGGGGTAGTATGAGCATCTTAACAACATTAATTCTTCCAAACCATGAATATGAATGTCTTTTCTCTTATTTATGTCTTCTTTAAATTTTTCAGCAGTGTTTTGTGGATTTCAGCGTATAAGTCTCTCTTCTCCTTGGTTAAATTTATTCTCAAATATTTTTTTTATGACATTGTAATTGAAATTGTTGTCTTAATTTCCTTTTCAGATTGTTCATTATTAGTGTATAGAAATGCAATTAATTTTTTTAGTGTTAAATTTGTTTCCTGGAACTTTGCCGAATTTATTCATAAAGTAGGGTTTTCTCCCTGAATATTTAGTTTTCTGCATATAAGATCTTGCCACCTGAGAACAGAAATCATTTCACTTTTCCCTTGTCAATTTAGATGCCTTTTTACACCTTGTCTAATTACTTTAGCTAGGACTTCCAATACTGTGTTGAATAGAAGGAATAAGAGCAGCATCATGTTCTTCTTGTTCATGATCTTAGAGGCAAAGATTTCAGTGTTTTACCATAGAGTGATGTTAGTTATGGGCTTTCTATAAACTGCCTTATTATACTGTGTTCATTTCTTTCTATCCTTGTCTTATTCAGTGTTTTTTCAGGAAATGGTGTTGAATCTTGTCCAATGCTTTTTCTCTATCAATAAAGATGATCATGGCTTTTGTCCTTCATTCTGTTAATGTGGCTCATTACATCAATTGATTTTCCTATGTTGAACCATACTTGCATTCCAGAAATAAATTCCAGTTGGTCATGGCATATAATATTTTTAATGTGCTGTTGAATTTGGTTTACTAATATTATGTTAACGATTTTTGGCATCAACATTCACCAGCCTCCTTGGTCTATAATTTTTTTTTCTTGTAGAGTCTTTGGCTTTAACATCAGAGTAATGCTAACCTCCTAGAATGAGCTCTCAAGTGTTTTGTCATTACCCCCATTATACCTATTCTTTTATCTCATCAAACTCTTGTCCCATGATAATCCACTTTTTTCTCCAGATTATCCAAGCTCCCAGCTGACCCATCTACTCTCTGTTCTTGTTCTCTTGCTAACTTCTTGACCTTTTGTGATCTGTCTTTCTGCTGTACTGAGCTGACAGTCTTGCATGTGTCCTATGGCAAGGAATGCAATTTGCTCACCAAATATCTATTCAATTCTTCCTACTCGGTTACAGAAAATTGATCTTATTAAGAATGAGAAGTTTCCTCTACAGATAGCTGAGAGACATGACTAAATTGTAGCTGACTCTGGGGGGCAAAGCATGATAGACAAATAGCACCTCCAACGAATGTCCCTCCATGTGAGCACCTAATTGAACAACTATCCCTGCAAGCAAGCACCTTCAGAAGAACTAAAAATCAGGTGAGTGACCATACTACCTGTTTTAACATTATATCAGTAAAAGAGGCACTGAAGAGGGCAAAAAAGATAGTCTTGCATTGCCCATGCCACCCCTCCCCCATCCCTGGTAGTGCTGTGCCAACCAGCTTGCCAAGGGGAGAGAGAATCTGTTTGCCCGGGGGAGGGAGAGTGAAGTAACAGAGCTTTGCCTGAAACTCTGGGCTGCCCTAGCACAGGGGAACACAGCAGGGCAGAACTTTGTCAGTACCCATGGAGGGAACATTTTCACCACCCTGGCCAGAGGTAAATCTCCTCCATAGAAGCTTGAGTTCCCACTAGCACCTCCACTGGCAGAAAAAGAGCAAACAGGATCAGAAGGGCTACAGTCCCTCCTGTAGTTGTGCTGACTTGCATTCAATGGGCTTGGGGTGCACATGATCTAGTGAGACACCATCAGCTGTGGCCAACCCAGTGCCTGTGTTACCCCTTCTCCATCTACAGGCAGCATGGTTCATGAGAGTCTTTTTCCACTTAAGGAAAGGAAAGGGAAGAGCTCAAAGGACTTTGAACTGCAACTTAGGTACCAGCTCAGCCACCATAAACTAAAGTACCAAACAGACTCTGAGTCCAGGCCTTGGTTCCTGAATTGCATTTTCGGACCCACCCTGGGCCAGAAGGTTATCTTGAAGGTAAAGACCCAGTCCTGGCAGGATTCACTCTACCTGCAACTAAAGAGCCCTAGGGCTTTCAAGAAATATCAGAGGTAGCCAAGTAACAGTGGCCATTGGCTTTGGGTGAGACTAAGCTGGCTTCCGGTGTGATTTGGTACTAGTGGTCACAACTCCAGCCTTTCCCAACTCTAGGAGCCTAGCACAGAGAGTGAGGGAACAGAGTGAGAGACTTAGCCTGGTAATCTAATGAATTCTGTTGAATCTTATGCAAGCTCACATAAGAAGTCTGCAAGGGTCATAGCGTTATTGAGCTTGAGGCACCCTCAATGCTGATACAGCTGCAGTGATCAGACACTTAGACCACAATACTCAATATCCTTTGCACATCTGGAAAAGTCTTCTCAAGAAGGACAGGTTCCAACAAGCCCAGATGGTGAAAATTAAAATAAATAACTAACTCTTCAATGCTCAGATATTAGTGAACATACACAAACAGTAAGAACATCCAGGAAGACGTGACCTGACCAAATTAACTAAGGTAAGAGTGATCAGTCCCACAGTGATGGAGATAGGTGATCTTTCAGACAAAGAATTCAAAATAGCTGTCCGACAGATGGAGGCTAGTTCCCTTGGGGCCCTCCGTTCTTGGTAGCAGGTGTGCTCCCCCTACCCTGAAGACACCCAGACCCTCAAAGCCCTTGCTCTGGTTGACCTCTGGCCTGGAAGCAGTGGTGAACCTCTCTCTCAACCCTACCTTAGTGACCTGATGACATGGCAGCCTCTTCATGGACAGACTCCACCAGCCCCTGGGTCACCTGGCTCAACCCTGCTGGGCCTAGGTGAAGACACAGCCAAGTCTCCAGGAAGAGGCACCTTTGAGTGGTAGCAGGTGTGTTAGGGCATAAAGAATGGCAGTCACTTGAATGCCACCGAGGGCCAGTTAAGGTTTGGAGAGTTTTCTGTATGCACTGAACACTGGAACACACAGACATATAAAGCAAATATTATCAGAGCTGAAGAAAGAGAAACTCCAGTACAATAATCGTTGAAGCCCTCAACACTCCATATTAAGCACTGGACTGATCATTGATAGGAAATCAACAATGAAACATCGGACTTAATCTTCACCATAGACCAAAAGGACCTAATAGATATTTACAGAATGTTTTACCCAGTAGCTGCAGTATTTTCATTCTTCTTTTCAGGTCATGGATCATTCTCAAGGGTAGACCATACACTAGCCCACAAAACAACACTCAAAAAATTTAAGAATCTGAACTCATACCCAGTATTTTCTTTGATCATAACAGAATAAAACTAGAAATCAATAACAAGAGGAAACTTGGAAAAAATACAGATACATGGAAATTTAAAAATATGCTCCTGAGGACGGCACCTGTGGCTCAATGGGTAGGGCGCTGGCCCCATATACCGAGGGTGGCAGGTTCGAACCCGGCCCCAACCAAACTGCAACAAAAAAATAGTTGGGCATTGTGGCGGATGCCTGTAGTCCCAGCTACTTGGGAGGCTAAAACAAGAGAATTGCCTAAGTCTAGGAGTTTGAAGTTGCTGTGAGCTGTGTGACACCACAGCACTCTACCGAGGGTGATAAAGTGAGACTGTGTCTCAAAAAAAATAAAAGGCTCAGAGCCTGTGGCTCAAGTGGCTAAGGCGCAAGCCTCAAAATATATATATATATATATATGACGGACCCGCCGTCCACTAGCAAGGTTCTGAGGAGGGGGCGCTGGGATGAAAAAAGACACACACACACACACAGGGTAATGGACTCAGTCAGGCTGAGCCTAAGACTGAGACTGAGACTGAGACAACGCTTTATTTTGACACCATGCTTTTATATTCTCACAGGGAAAAAGGTCAATTAAGGTTCTCTTTGGCATTCTCTTACCCCTTGGGAACTGCTGTGCTGTTTACCTTAAAACTGCCTTGCTGTTTATCTCTAGTTCTGAGCATCCGGACTTTTTACTCCCTGTTTTGACTTCTGCCAGTTTCTTCTCAGCGAAGGTCAAACCTCAGCCATAGCAGAAGCAAAAGCGGGGAATCCCCCGCGGCTTCCCACATATATATATATATACTCCTGAATGCTCCTGAATGACCAGAGAGTGAATGAAGAGTTGAAGGAAATAAAAAAATTTATCAAAACAAATGCAACTGAAAATACAATATATGAAAACCTGTGGTATACAGAAAGAACAAGAATAAAAGGAAAGTTTATAGCAGTAAGTGCCTACATCAAACAAGTAGAAAAGCTTCAAATAAACAACCTAATGATATATCTCAAAGAACTAGAAAAACAAGAGCAAATCAAACCTAAAATTGGCAGAAAAGAAATAACAACAATCAGAACAGAAATAAATGAAATTAAAATAAAAAAGAGATCAAGGAAATATAAGAATTTTTTTTTGAAAAGATAAAACTTAGCTAGAATAACTAAGTGAAAAAGAGAGAAGACACAAATAAAACCAGAGATGAAAAAGGAGACCTTACAACTGACACTGCAGAAACCCAAAGGATCATTAGAGACTACTACGAGCAACTCCATGCCAGTAAATTGGAAAACCTAGAAGAAATGGAGAAATTTATAGACACGTACATTCCACCAAGATTGAACCAGGAAGAAATCAAAACCTGACCCTGTCTCTACTAAATATAGAAAAATTAGCCAAGCATTATGGAAGTGCCTGTAGTCTCAGCTACTTGGGAGGCTGAGGCAAGAGGATCACTCAAAACCCAGATTCTGAGGCTGCCGTGAGCTAGGCTGATGCCCAAAGCAGTCTAGCCTGGTCAATAGAGTGAGACTCTGTCTCAAAACAAACAAACATCATAGAGCCTGAGTGGTTAAGAATGGTGGCCTTTGCTGTCCGCCTCCAGATCCTTTTGTAAGATGAAAAAAAAAATTCCCAAAACAAAAATTCTATTCTGCCTTATTTATGCCACTGTTACTTTTGGTCCCTGGTGGTAGCCCCTGAACACAATTCCTCACCAACACAAGTCTTTAAGGATTTTAAACCTGAAAGGTTGAATATGGCTGGGGAAACCACTCCACGTGCAATGGTATCAGTTTCTCATCAGAGATGAATCCTCAAACCCCAATTCCAACACCCTCAGTGACTACGTCACACTTTCTATTCAACTCTCTTCACCTCTTCTTCACTCCTCCCTAGAGAAAACCACTGTGGTTTTTTCTCTGCAAAAGTTTTTAAAAACTTTTTAAAACTTGAATTTATCAATATTTTCATTCATGGCTATTTGGTTTTGTCAAACTAAGGGAGAGTGTCTCTACTCTATGGTTACATAATAGTGACATGTTTTCTTCTAGTACTAGGGATATTTTCCCCTCGTTTAAATCTTTGACCTTCATGGGATTTATTTTGATATAATTTATGAGTTAGACAAATAATGTTTTGTTATTTTTCCTTGGATGGCTACCTAATCATTTCATCATCGTTTATCGAATTATCTATCATTCCTCATAGACTAGAAATGTTAACTTTTAACCTACTAAATTTATGCATATATTTGGGTTTATTTTTATCCTGCTATGTATAGGTTTCTCCTCTTTTATCTTTTCTTCCATTGGTTTATCTGTGGAATGAGCCAGTGTTGCACTGTTTTACTGATCACTCCTGAGTAAGCACTAATGCTACTGTGGTGCGGACTCTGTGCTAGGATCTATACACACCCTTTAATCATCAGGAGTACCCCACATAGGTTACCATTAATCCTATTGACATGAAGAAGTTGAGGCACACAGTATTTATATCAATGTGCCAAAGTTTCTGTAGCGAAAGTGTGAAACCAGGATCTGACTGCAGGGTCTTTACCCCTGCGCTTTAATATATAAAAGAGTGAATCTCCCTCCATTGCAGATTTTCTTTAAAGTATTTTCAAATCAATTTTGGGGGATGCTGGGATTTAACTAATTAATGCCTCTGGGCTTGTCCTCTTTTTTGAGCTGTAAATACACTCAATTTTCTGATGGACAACTCTATTCAGATGCCACACAATATCTCAAATATAAAATATCCCCAAATTAGATCATCTTTCCCCTGCAAATATGTTCTCTTTTTCTATTCCCTATTTTAATTGGTGGCTTCAACACAGCCTCATTCACCCGTCGAAACATAGGCTTATTCCTGCCCCTTGCCTGCACATCTACCTGTGCACTGGTATTTCTGTGACGGGGAGCTAAGGTCACCCCTTGGCTATTCACATTGCTTCTGGGATCAGAGGCTGTCAGGGGTGATTTCCAAGATTCTCGCCTCTCATCTCCTGCCTCCTCTGCCAGCACTGAGGTTTGAAAGTTCATGGGATGGTTTCCTTCCCCCAGAAGGGAAGTGAGTGGCCAGGACACCACCCTCACCACTTGCCTGGCTAATTCTTTTTATTCCTTGAGTCTTTTTGCCTATGTCACTTCCTCTGGGAACTCCTCTCTGACTATCTCTCCTTGGTCCCAACTGTGTTAAATGCCACCATATCTCTTTCTCAATTAAGCAGTTTTGTGGCAACTAATACTACCTTCTCCAAATTGAGTTCCTTTGAGTCTGTTTTTGTATCTTCAGTTTCAATCCAGGCCCCAGCAATTAATGCTTGCTGCACTGAGCCAAGCTTCCCACCCTTCTGTTCTCTGGACTTTTCCCAGAGCAGGCCCTCCCTTTCCCGTGAACCAAAAGGTCAGGATTGATGAGAGATGACCAAGTCAGAGAAGAACTGGGAAGTGATCAGATGGCATGGAGAGGGACTGGTGGCTCTCTAACTTTAGCTTGCACAATCCTTACTTGAGGAGCCCAAGATGTGGATTCACAAGACCAGACCTCAGAGTCTGCCTTGGAGGGTTTGAGGGGAGTCCAGCAGGAATCTGCATTTTTAAGAAGCACGTTTGGCGATTCTGCAACAGGAGGGATCTGAGAAATAACCCAGTTGGGAAGCCTGGGGAGAGGGCAGGTCCTGGGCCATATACCTTTTCTTCTTTTCCATCTGATGAAGACTGTCAGTCCCAAAATGGCAGTTTTGAGCACATTCGTGGCCACTGCCATCCTGAGTGCAGTCTCCAGACTGAGGAACTGAGATCCTGAGCAATGTTTGTCCCCTGTGACTGTGACAGCAGCTGTGGAGGCTGTGCTGGCCTTGTTGGTTGGGCTCTGGATGGTGGTCCTGTCAGCTGGGGAAAGATGAGAAATAAGCGGACTATCCCCTGGAGGAGTGGGGCATCTGAGAGAACCTGTGGCATCTTGTTTTCTATGTGGGGGAATACTGGGGGCAGAGGAGCCAGTCTCAGAAACTTACACAGGGAGAGGAGTAGCAAGGTGAAATGCTACAAACTTAGTATCAGAGGACTTGGTTTAAATTTAAGGACAACATTTGTCACCAAAAGCCATACTGGGCTGGGCAAGGTGGGTGTTAGGACAGTTGGACTCACCCAGGGTGACAGTGAGATTGGTGCCCTGAATGGATTGCCACTCCTGCCAGCCATCTCTCTTTGTCTTCAGCTGGACTCGGCAGAAGTACACAGACTGGTCCTTTGGCCCCAGGTTGGAGATCCTGAGGAAGCCGGACGTCTGACCCTCTCTCCAGTTCAGGTAGATCCGGCCCTTATAATCCTTATGGATGAAAAGCGGGGTT
>CAUYRH010038333.1:0-53277 GCA_963574655.1 Perodicticus potto | reverse complement strand
AATCTTTAGAAAGTCCAGTGGACATTTTTAATCCTTTCATCACTGTGGAAGATGAAATTTGATAAAAAGTTTCTGGGTGAGTTTACTTTTGTGGTGGAGGATTACACTGATCATTATGGAGGATAGGTTTGAGAATATCCTGGAGAGCTGGTTTAGTTATAGCAAATTTCTTCAGCATGTGGATGTCATTATTTAATTTCTCCATTGTGAATGAAACTCAGTTTAGCTGGGTACAGGATCCTGGGTTGAAAGTTCTTCTGTTTTAGGAGATTAAAAGTTGATGACCATTCTTTTCTAGCTTGAAAGGTTGGATCAGAGAGATCTGCAGTTATTCTAATATTCTTCCCCTTGTAGGTAATGGATTTCTTACATCTGGCTGTTTTCAGAATTTTCTCCTTCATATAAACTGTAGTGAAGTTAATTATGATGTTCCTAGGGGATGTCTTATTCGGGTTGAGTCATGTTGGGGCTCTCAAGCTGTCTGCTATCTGAATTTCAGAATCTCTTGGCATGTCTGGAAAGTTCTTTTTCATAATCTCATAATGAAGAGACTCTGTGTCTTGTGACGCCACTTCATCCTTTTCAGGTATCCCTATAAGGCAAATATTGGTTTTCTTCAAGTTATCCCAGAGCTGTCTGAGAGAATGATCTGTTTTTGCCTTCCATTTCTCTTCCTCTTTGGAAGTTTGGGAACATTCAAAAGCCTTGTCTTCCTTGTCAGAAATCCTTTCTTCTGCTTGCTCCATTCTGTTACTGAGGGATTCTACTGTATTTCTCAGATCTTTGAGGACTGCAACTTCTTGTCTCAATGTGTCAAAATCTTTGATCATTTTGTCTTTGAATTCATTCAATTCTTGAGACATCTTTTGGATCATCTTTTGGATTACTGCCTGAAATTCTAATTCCATCTTTTCCTCCATTCTGCTGATCTTATTTGCTATCCAGACTCTGAATTTGATTTCTTACATCTCAGCCATTTGCTTATGTATGGGATCTTGTGCTGTATCTACCTTGTCGTTCCTTGGGGAGTTGATCTACTCTGGTTATTCATATTGCCAGAGTTCTTTCGTTGATTCCACCTCATTATTGTTTTTCACTTTTGCCTGTCACCATCCTCAGAGTTGGGGAGGTGTCTCTCCCAGATCAGAACCCTGCAGGATCACTCTGTTGTTGCTGGATCTTTGTAGGGAGTGACCCTGTGTAGCTTCTCTGGGACTGCCCCACCCAGGGAGTTCTGGCTGCAGGAACAGCTCAGGAGTGTGGCACGCCCAGATCAAGCAGCAGGGCATGGGATGGGGCACCCAGTGGCCTTTTCAAATGGAGCCCATGCCTCCAGCAGTCTCTGGCTGGGAGGAGGGCTCTGGAGGGAGGGCTGCCGGCCTGGGGAATGGATCGGAGCCAGGTGGG
Source organism: Perodicticus potto (assembly GCA_963574655.1). Taxonomy (NCBI): domain Eukaryota; kingdom Metazoa; phylum Chordata; class Mammalia; order Primates; family Lorisidae; genus Perodicticus; species Perodicticus potto. Next base: position 51,870 of record CAUYRH010038333.1, on the reverse strand, counting down.
GTCCCAGCGGGTGGCAGGCTGATGCCAGGTGGGGTACAGATCAGCCAGTGCGAGAGTCTTGGCGGACTTCCTGGCCACTGTTGGCAGTGGGCCAAGCCCCTGCGGACTGTCAATCAGGTCCCACAGGAGTCCTGGTGCAGTTCCTGGCTGCTACCTGTGGCCGGCAAAGTCCCAGTGGGGTGCCACTTGGGGCTGTGCGGGATTCCTGGCAGAGTGGAGTTCCTAGCAGCTGTGGGTGGCAGGCCTGGGGCAGGGCACAGATCAAGGGGCCGAGGCTGGGCAGGGCACAGATCAGCACCAGGAGGGAGTCCCCATGGAGTTCCTGGCCACTGCTGGCAGCAGGACAAGGCACCGTGGGATGCCAATGGTGCAGGGGTCCCTGTGGAGTGGAGTTCCTGACCACTGTGGGCGGTGGGCCTGGGGTATCGATCAGAGCCCGCCAGGACCTGGCAGGCAGTAGGCCAAGGCTGCACAGGGCAGAGATCAGCACTGGGCGGGAGTCCCAGTGGACTTCCTGGCCGCTGCTGGTGGCAGGCCAAGGCCCGGTGGGGTGCTATTCGGGCTGCTGGGGTCCCAGCAGAGTGGAGTTTCTGGCCATTGCGGGCAGTGGGCCTGTGACATGGATTGGGATGGGAGGGGCATAGATCGGCAGGAGGGAATTCCAGCAGACTTCCTGGCCACTGCTGTTGGTGGGCCAAGGTCCAGTGGGGTGCCAATTGGGCCACGCTGGGGTCCCACTGGAGTTCCTGGCCTGGGGCCTGGCAGGGGCTCACTGGGGCCCTGGAGTCTCTTACTTGGCAGGCCACCTGGTCCAGCAAATAGGGAGGGTGGGTGCTACTCAAGTCCTCCTCCCTCAGTTTCAGCAGAAGTCAGGCTTCTGGTGTGTCAGGTAAGGGGGGAAGGGTTTTCTGGAAGTTCAGAATGGCGGAAAAGTTTAGTTCAGTTTTTCTGCCTGAAGCTTGGTTTCTTGAAGTCACTATTTGCCTCAGAGGTGACCTGCAGTTATCACTTCTCTCTCTTTTGGCTGGGTTCCCAGTCTTCAGCTCAACTGGGCAGTTAATGGATGTTATCTTTCCTTTTAGACAAGAGCCTCTGTCAGAAGCTGCTTCCAGTTGGCCATCTTGCCCCTCCCCCAAATAAAGACATTTTAATAAGAAAAAAGAGGTAGGAAGTTCATCAAGTCAGAGTAAAGGATTAATCTTTTAAATTATTAATTTAGTACTATACTAAAAGCAAATGAGATTTTGATTATCCTCACAAAACTGCAAACCAGTGAAAACATCAAAACCCAAAGTGTTGTTTTCCCTATTCAGGGAAATCCTCTATTATGATCTGATGAATAATCCTGGATGAAGATCTAACTGCATCCATAAAATGCATCTAAAGTCTACATGTAGGGTGGTGCCTGTGGCTCAAGGGAAGGCGCCAGCCCCATATGCCAGAGGTGGCGGGGTTCAGGCCCAACCCCAGCCAAAAAGTGCAAAAATAATAATAATAATAATAATAATAATAATAATAATAACATAAATAAACAAATAAAGTCTACATGTAGGAGTTTTGTTATGGAATTTTTTTAAGGGTAAGTTTGCTAACTTCTCCCCCTGAATTCTCTCTTATGAAGCCATGATGGTACATACCACTGGGTTTTGGATTTCACAGCACCAGATACCATCTTTGATATAGATGTCTCCCAGCACTTATCTAATACAGTGAGTGTAGAAATAGTATCTTATATGTATTTTCTAGACAAGTAGAATTTCTGAGCTTATTCCATGTCCAAGGGTAAGAAAGTCCCTGAAAATATTTAAGGCTCAAAATAAATATGAAACCTTTGTAGTAAGATTAGGAAGTTTAAATACTTACATGAATAGGATGATAACATGAACATAGAAAATTGAAAAACATGCAAGTTCAATTGTTAAAAAATTATTGTGGCAACTAAGAAGAAAATCTAGGAGCCAAAGCCAGACCTTCCAGGTACTATGCGTATTCTACAGGCTCTTTCCACCATAGTCACATGGGATGGCTTTGTTCTTTTCATTTTTTTTTTTTTATTTCTTCTTTTCAAAGCTAGCCTCTGTTCTCTGAAGCCTTTTCAAATATGGCAACTTTTGGTGATTATTTTATCCTCGTATGGATTCATGCTCCTTCTCTACTTCCCCATATCAAGAATCTAAGCTTATTAAAAATGCAATGAGGACTAAATAATAGACCTTTTCTCTTCCTGTCTTCATTTCCATATTTACCTTACAAGATATTTCCACTCTTATCCTCCATATTGGGAAAATCCTACTCATTCATTCCTCACAGTCACATAAGCACAGTTGCTTTCTCCTCCTTTATACCTGCCTGGACTTGGACTTTCTTCTCTTCTACCCCAATTAATTACTTCCTTCTCCAAGTCCCCATGTGGATTTCTTTTTTCATTGATTAAAAATAGCAATTATATGGCTCGGCACCTGTGGCTCAGTGGGCTAAGGTGCCAGCCATGTACACCTGAGCTGGTGGGTTTGAATCCAACCCAGGCCCGCCAAACAATGACAGCTGCAACCAAAAAATGGCCAGGCATTGTGGTGGGCACCTGCAGTCCCAGCTACTTGGGAGGTGGAGGCAAGAGACTCACTTGAGCCCAGGAATTGGAGGTTGCTGTGAGCTGTGATGCCACAGCACTCTATCCAGGGTGACAGCTTGAGGCTCTGTCTCAAAAAATATATATATAGCAATTATATATCTATGAAATTATTGAGATTAAAACTCAAATAGGCCACTAACACTGCCTAACATCCTCTTAGGTTGCTCTATCCAGTCCATAAGGGATACCTAGTGAAAGATGATGGTACAGAGGTGTAGAAGGGCCACTATACCTCTTCCCCTTCAAACCTCTGGAGCAGTCTTTCTTCTCCTAGTATCTACCATCTGTACTTACTTTACTTTGTCTTTACTTAGTTTAAAGACAGAGAATACCAAGTGAGAATTCCCAAATATTTAATATTTCCCTAATATTAAATACACAAAACAAACTATTCCTATTCTCCTGCCCTCTTGTTACAGTGGAGGACGTAACTCTTCTTCCATTTAAAATGCATCCATTTGAATACCTTCATTTTTCACCTTTTCCTGAGCTATAAATATTCAGCATCCCTTCTTTTTCTTCTCTTATATTTCAAATTTTCAACTGGATTCTATCATCTGGCTCATAAGCATGTATATACCTCTCCCATTTAAAAAAATAAAACATTTACCCTCACTCAAAGCCTTCATTCTTCTATTCCTACCCCAAGCTCCTATAGCATCTCTCTTAGACCTTTCACAGCTGATTTTCTGCAACTTGCCTATATCTGTTGTCACCATTTTCTCACTTTCCACACTCTACCAACTTTAATCTACCACAAAGTGGCCCTTCTACACCTCTGTACCATCACCTTTCACTAGGTATCCTTTTCCTAGGGTTGTGAAATTTCACATATAAAAATACAGATGTCCTGTTAAATTTGAACTTCAGATAAACAACAAATATTTTTAGCAGATTATTAGGTGCAGTATAGAGCATACTTACACTGAAAGAGGAATGTTTATTTGAAATTGAAATATAACTAGCTATCCTGTATTTTATTCAGGAACTCAACCTCTACTACATGGTAGAATCCAGTCATCCTGGATTTCTTCATCCCTTGCTATCTCACAATACCAGCGGCTAGAAATCCAAAGTCCAGGTGATGCAGGGCCATACTTCGAATCTTTAAGGAAGGATCCTCCTTGGCCTCTTCTAACTTCTGGTATCCCCAGGCATTCTTTGGCTTGTGGCAGCATCACTCCAATCTCCAGCTCAGTCTTCATGAGACAGACTTTCCTCTTCATCTTCTCCTCTTCATATAAGGACATGAATCACATTGGAACAGGCCCCACTCCATTCCAGTGTAACTTCATCTTAACTAATTACATCTTCAATGAGCATATTTCCAAATAAGATGTCATTCTGAGGAACTAGGTGTCAACTTCAACATATGTTACTGGAGGACATAAGGCAATGCATCACACTGCTCCTTCTGCTAGGAATGTGCTGATCTCTCTTACTTTTCTAGGCTCTCCTGCTCCTATCCACTTTTTAGATTTCAAAATAATTATCTCATTCCCTTTCCTGACCAAATCCTATTCCCTACTTTTGCTCTTTTCTAGAACGCCTACCTCTCTTCATTGTGCTTTTAGATTCCATGGGATGATTCTACATGCACTTGCTTGAAAACTTGCTGAATTTCTGCATTCCCCACTGGACTGGATACTCTAAGAGAGGAACCAGGTCTGTTTGGTTCATCAATACATCCTTAGCTCTGAGAAGAGTATCTTACCCTTAGTAGATGCTTAATAAAAAACCATCCTATAAATGATAGAAGTCTTTCACAGAGTGAGTGGTTAGGGAAGAGCATAGTCTTTATATTCTCAAAGCCTAATGCAGGCTTAGAAAATCAGTATTCAGGAAGAGATTTCTCAGTAAACACATAATTGCTTCTATGGTTACTCTTTCCTTGTTTTTATCCTGAAAAAAGTATTAGGAAGAAAATTACTTAGCCAAGACAGAAACGTGCGTTTATTAAATATGTAAGACACCAAATTCATTTTCCTCTGAGTTTTTTAGAACCAGATCCTGTCACAAAAAGATCATGTTGACCTGTGTTTAAATAGTAAAAGTCAAATCAATTTCAAACACTTATAAGAAAAGTTACTCCCCTCAAAAAAAAAAAAAATTTAGCTAAAACATGTTTACTAAGGTTTTAAAATGTTCTTTAATTTTGTAGGATACATTCTACTTCTATTTCCTTTAAGTGACAAAGTATAAAATTGTCTTTAAATACCCAGACTTTAAAATTTATGTTTATAAGCTATGAAATGACAAAAAACAGTGTCAAAGAGCACTTTTGAGATTTTCTTGGGATTACATGGGTGCTTAATGAACAAAAGTAGGCCCCTAAACTAAGAAGTTTTTGATGTTGGACCTAGAAATAAAGCTTATTAATTGTTTCTATCCTCCTCTGCTAACTTCTTGGAAGAGAACTTACTCAGGTACATCTGAGTCAGTGGAATCTCTTAGCCATAGATTTTTGATGGTAGTGAACAAGAGGATTTTGCCAAAGTCTGTGTGGAGATAGAGGAACATTTATTGAAAGCACGCCTACATTGAGATTTTATTAGTTTGAATTTGGGGTTAGGTTGTGCTCATTAAAAATGGATATTTCATTGGCTTTGGGGAGGCATAAAAGTGAATTGAACTAAAAATAGTGTCTTTTAAGAATTCTTACAGCTTTGGTAAGTCAATGTTAAAAGGTGAACTTGTTAACATTTAGGTAACCAAAAGATACAATCAATTATGCCTGAAAGGACTTAGATAAATATCTTTAAATATTTCTAGTATAATCTGATTCTCAATATGCCCCCAGAATGGCTGGTTTCAATTATGTTTAATAGATACCTAATATAGTAACATTGTGTGAAATAACATGTTATTGTATGATTTGTAATTTAATAAGGAAGCAATTCTTTTCTATTTTTTTTCTTTTTTTTTTTTGTTTTTTTTTTCAGTGAAATGCCATTTATTATCATGTTGGCAGCAGCAGCTTAGGGAAGGCACAGAACAAAAGATATGCTACCTGGCAATGGGGACCCGCTGTAGTAGTAAGAAACTAAGTACCTTATGGGACTGGGGAGTTCTTAAACCTCTCTGGCAGGAACATGTATTGACCTCTCTTTCACGAATGTGGGTCATTTTCATCACCTTGAGATGTTAGACTTTGGCAGGTCTGGTGATGAAGTAAGGCTGCACATGCTCGTGAGAAGAAATGACCTTCCCATCCTGGATCTCCTTGGTGATGGTGCATATTTTAACCAGTATCCGGGACAGGGCTCCTCAGATGCTGCAGGGCTCACGTACAGCAGGGTGGGCCAAGGCTGTGCCAACAGGAGCTACGTATTCCATGGCTCTGGCCTTATAGGGTGTGCAAGTGCAAAGCTCATATTTGGTGGCACACGACTTACAGAGAAGCTTCCCATCCCAGCTTTCCAGGAGGCTGCGGTATGTGGCAATTTCCACACTCCAGCCGGGACTTGATATCCAGCAGACTCTCATATTCGTGGTTTTGCCGCTCCAGGGCAGTCCGGACCCCAGCCAGCTGAGCCTCCAGTTTGTCAATCAGACCTTGGATCTGGGTCAGCAGGATGGTGTAGTGGGCCTCGATCTCCGCCAGGATACATTCCTGGGAATCCCTCATGCGGTGCTGGGCCTGCAGTTCAACCTCCAGAGCATTCACGCTGTGCCTCAGTTCCACCAGCTCCGTCTGGCAGCCTTGCTGCTGTTGAGCACTGGTCACCACCTGCTGATTCAGCTCCTCCATCTGCATGTTGAACCACTGTTCCACATCTTTATGGTTTGTCTCCATGATGGACTCGTATCGACATCTCATTTCTTGTAGAAGCTGGTTTAGGTCAACGGAAGAGGCAGCAGTCACTTCGATGTGAAGCCTGTCCCCAAGCTGGCACTGTAAGGAATTGATTTCCTCTTTGTGGTTGTTCTTAAGGCAAAGGAGCTCTTCCTTCAGAGACTGGACTTGTGCCTCCAGGTCAGCCTTGCCCAGGGCCAGTGCCTTCAGGATCTGCTTCAGGCTGTTGGTATCTGCCTCCACCAGCTGCCATAGGGACACCTCTGCTTCATAATTGGCTCTCAAGTCATCTGCAGCCAGTTTGGTGTTGTCAATTTGTGAGACCAGTCTGTAATTCTCAGCTTTGGTACACAAATCTTCTGCTGGAGCTCCTCGATGGTAGCATAGTAGGGTTGGTAACTGGGACACAGGACTGGAGCTCTTCCTTACCTTCTTCCTGGATTTTATGCTCCAGTTCCGCGTTCTCTTTCCATTATCCGGACCTTTTCCAGGTAGTTGGCAAGACAGTCATTCAACATTCGCATGGTCTCCTTCTCATGACTGTTGATGCCTTCACCATACCAGCAGCAGTCATCCGGAGAGGCACAGGCATTGAGGTTGCATATTAGGTAGGTGGGCATGTGACAGAAGCAAGGAGTGGGGTGGTGGCCCTGGTCCGGGGGTGTTCTTGGAAGGCAGCCAGGTGGTTGGCAGCTCTTGGTTCCAAGACCACTCTTGGAGTGGCAGCTGTTTCTAGAAGAGGCAGTTCTAGCATTTGTAATCCTAGAGCAGTTTTGGCCTGGGGTTGGAGAAGAAATGGTTGTTGTATCACCTTTGGCATCCATAGTGTGTGTCTGGCTTCAGTTTGTTTCAAGGTCTGTGGCCGCCAGGATGAAAAGCTCAAGCAACCTCAGCCAGAGTCTAAATTCCAAGCCACTTCAGGAAGCAATTTTTAAGTGGACCCTCTTTCAAAGGAATTAGCCCAATCATTCTCTCCTCATACAAGTATTCCAGTGATGACAAGGTTTCTTTCAAATGGCTTCACTGGAGGGACATAATAGAATTTGCTTTTGCTCTGTGGGTATTTAAATAAAAATAATGTCCATGTTTTAACAGAAATCTCATTGCTTTGTCCATATTTTTGCCTGTAATTTCTTAAAACTAATCTAGCTCATATGCTTTGTACACATATACATTTTCTATATATCTCATTAGTGATAAATGTTTGTAGATAGGCATATTAAGTTTATTAAACCCTATTTTTCTTTATTTACAAATAAGTTGTTTTCATTGTAAAGGCATATAAAAGTTTTCCTTAAATCAGATGAAGAAGAAGTGATTTAAGCTTTATATCATAGTAAAAAGGGGAAAAAGACAAATTTGCAAAGAGATCTTTAACTTCCAAAGAAAGACACTCTTTCAATTTTAAATATTGTTCTACTTATTTCTATTTTTGAATAAAAATGAGAAGCTATTGGGTTAGAGAATAAGAAAAGCTATGACGTTAGCCTTCAAGTCATAGCCTTCTACAACTTTAGACTACTCCAAGTGAAGACAAGAAACTAGAGTAGGCATTCATCAGCACTAACCCCCTTACCTGGGTGCAAAAATAATGGCAACAAGCACCTCAGTTATTACCCACTTACCAAAGCATAGTAAACCCAGTGTTGTCTCAGATACCAATCTTGTTCAGTGTTTTATCAGAATCGCACTACCATGATTTCAATTGAATTCAAGTGCAGCAGATAATACTATTTATGAATATCACCAGCAAGCTATAAATAAAACTAGATCCTCTGTAGATTGCTGCACAAGCCAACACAAAAGCCCAGACAAGGAACAACTACAGTGACCCAGATGGTGCCAGCATTCTCAACTCTTCTTACACAGGACCTGGGGAAGTCTTGATGATTCTTCTCTTGATGCCGACTTAACGCAAAAACATGGGCCTCTGCATGGAGCATCTAGACTATGTTCAAACAATAGGCAAAGTCCTTTTTGCCTGACACAGGACTAATGAATTTGATATAGAAGTGGATTTGCTCTTCAGTGGAGATGCCAACATCTATATCCAGGCTCAGGAGGAAGAGTTGGAACACAAGCTTCACTGTTGCATTTTGTTGGAAATATTGACCATGGAGTGATACGCAGTATTAGAGTAGTTATCAAGAAGCTACAGATAGATCATATCATCAAGTTTGAGTCACAGGTAAACAGAAAAGAAAGGAAAGAAACTGAGAGATGAGAGCTATACTGGGGCAGACAGGAGTGGGCGGTGCAGTCCAGCAGATCTGTGTCCCAATTCTACCACTTCCTGGCTGAAGGGCTCAAGCAAATTGCTTAACTGTCAAGTTTCCTTTCTACATCTGTCAACAGAGGTAAAAGGCCTACTGTATGGAGCAGTTCTGTGAGATAAATTATGTTTATTGCCTGGCTTGTAGAGCTGAGGTCTACCCACGTGAAAAGGAATGTTGTTGACGAAGCAAGCAAATATGCAGTGGCTGGATTAAATATCTGCATAGATTCTTGAAGGTAGAAATAATTGTAAAGTAAACCATTTCAACACAACTCTCCAGCAACTGCTTTTCAATTCCCAAAAACTGCATTTTGTTATGCTCTCAAGAAATATGCTAAAACCATTAGCAAGCCACACCCACCTGGTGACTGTGGGGCTGAAAGATTGGTAAGAAAGGGCTTTGTCTTCATGCTTTATCTGTGGGTTTTGTTACTACTAACAAGTTTATGTTCTTTTCATCTGTGTTTTTATTCATCAGCGTTGAAATAATACCAAATAGAGGGGATAACTTATAGGACTATGCTCTGTCCTCTCTATGTATACAGACACACAGACACATACAGACACACTCCTTCCTCAGAGACGCAGTCATCTACACACATAATCCCCATGAGACTGTCTTAACCCATGCATAATCTCATTTAAATTATTAGGTGCTATAAGGGTTTCAAATGCTTTCCATAAGAATATTAGATATAATAAAATTTATAGATCAAATTCTAAAAGTTATTTATAAATTTTTATGTAGTCCAAAAGCTTTTATGAAAGTTCTATAATCTTATTTATATTTTACATTATATTTATATTTGACATTAGATTATGCCGCTTGTATAAACAAAGGATGTATTATAGATTTCATATAACTCACCTGATTTAAATTTGCTAATTTTAGGGCAGGTGTGGTGGCTCATGCCTGTAATCCTAGCTTTTGGGAGGTCAAGGTGGGTGAATTGCCTGAGCTCACAGGTTCGAGACCAGTCTGAGCCAGAGCGAGACCTCGTCTCTCAAAACAGCTGAGCATTGTGGCAGGCACCTGTAGTCCCAGCTACTTGGGAGGCTGAGGTAAAAGAATCACTTGAGCCCAAGAGTTTGAGGTTGCTGTGACCTATGACGCCATGGCACTCTACCAAGGGCAACAAAGTGAGAATCTGTCTCAAAAATAAATAAATAAATTTGGTAATTTTCTTTTAACTAATGAGACGTGAATAAGAATGTTCTATTCAAAACTGAATACTTTGACAACTTTATTTTAATAAAATATTGGATTTATATATTTATAGCCTACAGCTAAGAGATATTCAGATTATTTTAAAGAAAAAAGTCCTGCATTTCATCTACAACCTAAGACAGTGAAAACATGCCAGGGAAACAAGTGAGACAGAGTGCTCAGGGAGTAGTAGCAATGGAATGAGGCAGAGATGACAGTAACTGAGCCAACAATGCAGTCAACAGTGACTCCCAGGCTAATCATGCAGACCAGGCAGTAGCCCATGATCAGAGAGCACCACCTTGAACCACAGGCTTCATATATCCATGGGCAGAAAGCATCACTATGTGAGGACAGAACTTAGAAAAACTACCACAACGGTACAAGAAGGGAAAGAATTTCATCAAGGGCATGCATTGCATTTGATACTTAACTTTACAAACCTCTGAAGAAAGTCCCATCCCTGCATTGACTACCCTTATCCACGCATAGAAAGAAGAGAATGTTCATACGCATTTCAGAGAAAACATTGTCCTGTTGACATATATGCTATCAAGCAATGCACTGAAACATCACCCCTGAGCTCCTATTTTGTGCTCTCTCAACTCAACAACAATTTCAGTCCCTGCAGTGACCATTTTCCACTGTTCTACACATGTAGTGTGCTCTTTAAAGCTCTAATGGGAAGAAATTCAATCCACCTTTCATCATTCCCTTAGTTATATTGAAAATTCCAGCGTTGATGGTGAAAAAGATACAGAAAAAACTGGCAATTGGGAGTGATCTTACAGGCCAAGTAGCAACTATTGGCCAAAAGCAACATGTCGGGAGGACTAAATGAGATAATGTCTGAGAAAGTCTTTTTTAACGGGAGCATGCGAACCACTATAACAATGATGCAACTGGTGAAATCAAATAGATGCAAATGCAAATCTCTTGTATACATGTTACAATAAATCCATTGTGCAAACATCAGATGAAACAGGACCTGACTGGAAAGTATCTCAATAGAAATCAGTAGTCTGATTTGGCTGCTGGAAATTTCAGGTAATCCACAATTACCTAATATTGTGGGTGGATCCCATGTGGGCTATGGGGTTTCGTTCTGGGAGTAACATGTTAAGTGTATGTGAACTAACCGGAGCACCCACCCTACCCTCACAAAAGACAGAAGAAAGTGGCCAAGTTAAAGAGAGGTTGAAAGCCCTATCATATGAGGAATGGTTGAAAGAAATGGGAATAGTTTTTCTCAAATATTTGAAGAAAACACTTTGGAAAGTCCTCAGGTATGAAGGCTAAAACCCAATTATAGCACAAGAATACAGGGAAAAGGGAAAGGGAGGGGAGGGGAGGGGGGAGGATGGGTGGAGGGAGGGCAATTGGGTGGGATTACACCTACGGTGCATCTTAGTAGGGTACTACTGGTGAAACTTATTAAATGTAGAGTATCAATGTGTTTATATAGTGATTAAGAAAATGCTATGAGGGCTATCTCTCACAGTACGATCAAAATGTTTCTGATTATATATGAAGCACATTCTGCCCTATGATTGCACCAATGTACACAATTATGATTGAATAAAATTATTAAAAAAAAAAAAACTAGGGTGCAGAAGGTTAACTAAGAAATTGCTCTTACACTTAAGACCTGTGAGGCGGAAGGACGAAAGCAGGTGTTTACAGAAGTGGAAGTTATTTATTGGCCCTAGTAAGGGCCTCAGCTGACCCCAGGGATGGCCCTTGAGAATTACCCCATGCTGAGGTGGGAGTGGGCCCTGCTTTCTCCGTACTTCTTGGAGCCACTGCTTTCTCAGCATCTCGCAAGGTTCTTTCCAAGGAGCTAACTCCTGTACCCCAGGGAAGCACTCCCAATTCAAAAAACTCAGCCCGATCTGTCTGTTCTCTCCACCTGGATCACACTTTCTCAAAACCTCGTCCCCTGCAGACTCCCCCAGCTCCTGCTGATATGGAGTGACTAGACCCTGCAGCACTCAGCTCCCTTCCCCTGTCAGTGTGCCCTGAGCCAAGAGATGAATCAGGCCTGGTTATTAGCCTAGTGGCTAGAGGCCTTGGGGGAGGTGGGGACAGATCCTGAGGGCAGTCCCTATTCTCTGGCAGGAACAAGATTTCCACATTACCTCCAGTGCTGGTCCTTAAAAGGAGCAAGTGGACAAAATCTCCAGGAGAATCGGGAGATTCAACATCTGGCCACCTTGGAATAGCCACCTCACCTGCCTGAGTAAAGATCTTAACTTCCTTTGGAGCTCAGGCATTCTAGCAATCAAGTCACCAGCTTTGTCTTCTCTCTTGCTTCAGGAGATGAAAATCTCTGTGTGCCCGGCTTCCACACTTAGCTCTGACTTGCCAAATAATCTCTTAGCTTTTTACTTCCATTTTCCAGGATCTCAATTGAGTTTAGCAACAGCCACTCTATTCCGCTTACATTTACTCTTTACCCCATACCTCTAAACATCTGATATACCCCACCAACTGTTCTGTCACCCAGGCCTGGGAGCATCTGTGCCCCACCTCGCACAGGGAGTAGATTGCTCATTACCAGGTGAGCTGCGGCGTATTCGGCCCCAGATCTCAACAAAGTGTCTTCCTTCTCAGATAATTCTTGGAACGAGCTGTTTTACTTGTTGGGGTCTCCAGGAAGCAGATTTAGATGGAAATCTGAATGCAGGACATTTATTCAAGAGTAACATTATAGGACAGAAGGCAAGAACATGTTTAAGGAGATAAACTGAGCTGTGAGCCCCAAATAACCATCCCACAAGGACATCTGATAGCAGCTGAGGTGATCCATCTTGAGTTCTGCTCGGGCATCTGAGCAGGGCCTCTCAGGGCCCCTGTGGGCTCCTAACCTCTGCATCCTAGAACTACATACTGCCCACTTCACTTCAGGGGTCATCCAGAATTGAGTGTCCCAGGGAGGACAGCTGACCCTACCAAGCTGATAAGTTACTTCCTTCTGAGCAATGTGGAAGTGGCAGGAAGTGGGAGTTGAGACAGGAAGTCAGCTTCTGTAGACAGCTGGTGTCTCTGAGCAACATGCCGACCAGGGGTCGTAGGCAGCCAAGTTCTACCCTACTCACTGCAGATTATAGGAAGCCTGTCTACAAAGGAAGAAAGGAGCAGAATGGACAAGCGCAGGGGCAGGGGGAGGAGATAGAAATAGAGTTAGAGGCCTGAGATTCTTGAGATCTCCACTTCTAAACGTCAACTAAGTTCAAAACCTCCTGCTCTGCAAGACTTGTGTCCTTTATAACAAATGAGTTCATGATGGTTTCTATCAATGCATAAAAAAACTTAACAAAATATTAGGCACAAAATAAACTCTTTCTATTTAGGGAAATTCTTTAAGTATACTTGAGTTCTTGCTGCTTCTCAATCTTTTTCTTTGGTTGCAACTGTATAATGGTGAGGATTATACCTCTTGCCAGTTATTGGGCGAGAAAGAGTCAATATTTGTGAAGTGTCTAACAGGAGCACAGACAAAAGTTGTTTCAATGTATATATAATTATCATTATTTCAACAATATAGGTAATCTGGCACCCTCTTACCTGAGTCAATGTTCTTTCGGTTGCAAGAGACAGCCGCTTCTTTTTCTCTCTCAAAATACCTTTGATAGGGAATAAAATAAAGAATCTTTTGGGCATAAGGTTCAGAGATGTTACCAGCCATTGTTAATCTGAAGGGCCATTTTGAGCAGGGCACTGCTGGTCAGTTCCTAGCATGGCCAGATGAGCCCACCTGCCAACATCTGGAGAGTGCTTGTTGCTTCTCAATCTTTTTCTTTGTTGTAACGATAACACCTTTCCTAAATATTTGTGTCTTTGATGGAGAATCATCAATTGTGTTCTATAGTTATGTTGGTTGTTGCCGTGCTTTTTCAGCCTCTTCCTTTAGGAGAGACCATCTATAGAGTGATAAGGCTACCATCATAGATAAGTCGGAGAACCGTACTCTGTGGTGTGGGTCAAGGACCCAGGGCACTCTGTGCATCCAATGAAGTGTTGACTAACTATAAATTTAATCTAGAATAAAAAAGCTTTGAAGATATAATCACTTTAAAATAGGAAGATACTGTGTAACTTTGTAACCTATGAGGGGAAATCTGTTTGATGTGTACTATGATGAGTAGTAACACTGCTGATGACTTTGACTGTGAGAATAAAAAGTAACAAAGGGAAAGAGGGGGCAGAACAGATCTTTGAGGAGATATCCTCACTGTTCTCCTAAATTGTTTGGTTTTCTGTAAATAAAAGTGAAACTGTTGATCTCTCATTTGCTTTTCCTTTGATTGGCTTGGGTGGCAGGCAGACAGACACTTTGGTCCAGCAACAGAAACAGCAGAATCTAAGGTCTTGAACAGCAGAATCCTCAGGACCCAGTTTGTCCACTTTCTTATCTGGCACTTCTCTCTTAATAGCTCTTTCCTCAACTCTCTTCTGAATAATCCTAGCAGAGCTGCTTTCTTCCATCAGTTTTGAAAAATGTCTTTGGCCATCTTCAAATTGATCCTCTGACCAGGGCGATTGGCTTTGGACTGGGGCTGAAGGACCAGGTCAACCTCTCCAGACCCATAGAGAACATCAGAGGGAAAGGAGGTATTTCCATGACAGTGGGCTCCACCAGAAAGAAGGAGAAGCCATGGGCAAAACAGCCAATGTGCGCCTATCCGCTTGCAGAAGCGGTGCTGCGAATTCTCCTTTGAGTGTTTGGTGGAGCAGCCCTTTATCACAAGGACTTTGGCTCGCATAATAGAGGGGGTGATTCACTCATTCAAAATTCCCACAGTGCTTCCTGGAACTCCAGCTCTGGGTGGAAATCCACTGTCAGTCCCCAGTACTCTTCACACAACCCTGGGGAGGGAAGGATTCCTCTTTCTATTAGACTACCATTCTCACCCACGTGGTCTTACCGAGACAGATGAGGGACCACAGCACACAGTGCTGGGAACCTAGCTCTATCAGGTGCCAATTTGGCCTAGACTATTTCATTCCTTAACTATACTTTAATCAACAATCTATTAGCACCCAGGCCATTCTGGGGATGTCAATTTCCTATCTGCTCCTCAGTAAAGATGGGAATGAAGATCTCAATCACTGTCCTGCCTGTTTTTCTTTCCAGATTCCTCAACAGAGGAATGAAAGAGTAGAGTCCAAAGCGATTTAGGATAGCATCAAATCCAACCTAGATATGAGAAAATAAAAGCTTAAAATGGTAAGGGGCTTTCCAAAAGCCAAACAGCCGATGACAAATAGAGAATGAATTTAGATAAGTTCATGGGACTTTTAGATAGCGTGCAATGCAGAAGAGAAGAAAACCTACTGATTTAAGCTGGAGAGCTCGTCCGATGAGCAATAAAGCTCCGATTCAGACACACCTGCTGACCAGGCAGGGCGCTGTCCTCTATCACACACCCCTGATTACATTCCTCCTGCCCTCCTCTTTATAGCCCTGGATGGATTCTTTCTCAGCAAAAGCTTAAAGATCTTGAAGATCCACTCATACACCAGGAGTCACGGAGTCATTTTTCCACATCCAGCTTAGTGAGCGGCAGGAAACCAGGATCTCAGCGCCTGATGGCATCCTGTGTCACACTGCTGTTAGCATTGGCATCCTGTTGTTATTCTTTGCATGGGCAACTGTGACTGGCACGAAACCAAACAGGGAATGAGGCCTGCCTCAAACACACTTGAAGCTTTCTGCCCGCATTTATTGAGAGTGGCAGTTATTGAAGAGTGAAGAAAGAAATCTCCCAGAGCATTCTGGGGTAGAGAAAGGAAAGGCCATGGAAGAGCCTGCCTGCTGCTTCGTGCAACTGCGGCTCACATCGTGGAAAAGGGTGGCTAGATGTGAACCAGATCCCGCGCCTTCTTCCTGGGCACACGGCCAAACTGCATTTCCTTGATTATTTGAATGTGGGCCATGTGACTGGCTCTGGACGAAGGAATATGGGCACCTGCCATCTACACCAGTCCCAGATCTGCCCCTCAAACTTGCCACACAATTCTCTGTGTTCTTTCCCTTTGATCACAGGACAGTTAGATTCAGTAGACACAGAAGGGGATTCCGAGGCTCTGGGACACCCAAGCCACTGAATGAAAGGCTCCTGGATTCCTGAGTCACCACTTTATCCCATTTTTCCTCTCTCACCATTTTTCTCAGGCCTCTCCTTAGACGGCACTCTCCAGGATGCTTCTGCTCCCCGCGGGGTTGCATGTCCCTAGCCTGCCTGCTCAGTCAGAAGCTGCCCTGTCTTCACCTGCAGGACAGCAATGCTGGCATGTGTGTGAGGTTTGAGTCGTCAATAGCAAGACACTTTTTCCCCTCTGGGCTTCACTTTACATGACAGCAAAGACCCTTCAAACTTGCTGAAAGGGCTGATTAAAAGTCATCCCCACTAGCTCTGCATTTTTTGAGTTACAGCTGTGTGCCAGAGGCTGTCCTAGGTTTTACCTGGATCATCTCATTTAACCTTCAAAATGACCCTCTAAAGTAGACTGTTTATTATCTCCATTTTACAGATGCAGAAGTCGAGGCTCAAAGGACTTAAGTGAGTTCTCCGAAGACACATGAATATTGTATGAGAAAGTGGATATTTTGAATTCACTTCAAATTCTGGCTTACCCCACTACCAGGAATAATGGGCATCAAAGCATTTAAGGTGATAGAGAAAATAGTTACTATTATGTATATCCTTACATTTATGTGTTTATGCAGCTGTTTGCCTCCGCTAGAGGAGAAGGGATTGGCCTGGCTTGTCTCATTACTCATAGAAACCCTTGTATCTACCCTGGTGTCTGGCATAGACGAGGCACTTCATAAAAGTTAGTCAAACGAATAAAGGGAAAGGCAAGACGGGGGAGGGGAGGGGAAATTAACCCCAAGGTTTCTCATACAATCATTCCATGTTTGAGGTAGGGCTTGGAATTATTATATATCTTTCACTGGTACTGGTTAATATAGTCAACTGCAAACAACCCAAAATCATACCAGCATTTGAATAGCTAATAGGGGAACTCCAGACTGAATAACCAAAACTCTACTTTAGTGGACTTCAATTTGTAAACCAGCTGAGGCTATTATGTTGGGGATTTTCAAAGCTGGTTCAACATAGGCTAGAGGGAAAGTAGGACAGGAAGCCAGGCACTGGTGAGGAGGCCATCAGGCTGCTGGCCACGGTCAGATGATGGAGACGTTAGTTAGCCCTGCGTCCGCAGTTTCTGGAGCCTCTGTATGGCCCGCAACCTGCGTCCTGAGGAAGGGGGCAGGTTCTGGCCTCCACTCCCCAGTTGATCCCCAGTTTCCCCAACTGATCCCCAGTTTCCGCAGCCCGTGCACTGGTGAGGAACACTGAGATTCCCGCGTTTCTGGGCTTCGGGTCACACCAGCTGTCTTGTGATCTGAGCCAGACACCACTATGGAGAAATGTAAGCGAGTTCAAGGAAACGCTGGGACCTGTTTACCCAAAGTGGCTGTAGGACCACAAAAACTTTCCAGGCAGTGTAGGGGAAACTGAGCCCTGATGTTTAGTGTAAGACTCACTTTCTGCTTGAGAAACCTAGAGAATCACGAGAACAGCGTGTGAGTGTGTACGTGAAGGAGATCAGAAAACTGGCCTCCAAGGGAGACGTCTATGTGAGGGGTGGCAGCGCCAGGCCTGATGGTTACCTAAAGATTCTCTAGATTCCGAAGGCCTCAATGCCGGAGGCAAAGGTCTTGCCTAAGGTCTGCAGTTTTGCAAAAACAAGTTGGAGACATTCTGTCTGACACTTTCCATGTCCCCCCTTTTAGTGCTGATGTCTGATAAGTAACTTTTAACTACTTTTTCCTACTTTGTGATAATAAATACAGACTCGAGGTTAGCACAGGGCAGCTCCTCCCAGAGTTCCTCAGTCCCCCCTGAAATGGACTTTGTGTCAATCCTCTTCATTCCTCGCATCAAGATCCCCTCATCTGGTGACCCCAAGCCCCTTCGAGGCAGGAGCCAGCCTGGAGAAGTAACCCCTCTACAGGCGGTGGGTCTTCAACATGACCTTAGGCACTTTATCCGGCTTCACAATCTGCCCCAGATGACAAGATTCCCAGGGAGTTCAGGGTGTTTTTCAAAAAATGTAGAACCATCTTCAAAGATAAGTTCTGTGGAGGACTTTCAAAGGCATATCCCCAGGCCCCAAAGCTGTTCTGTTCAGTAAGTAGCCACTAGCCAGCTATGTGTGGCTTTGAGTGCTTGAAATATAGTTAACGTGAATGAGAGCTTGGATATTTAATTTTCTTTCATTTTAAATAATTTAAATCTAAAATCTGAAGCAGAGTAAAATATTCTTTAATTAATGGAACTTTCTCAAAGAACTTGGAAGAATGTTTGGAGCAATGTGGATACATGAATCTATTTTTGCAACTGCAAATTTTGTGAGATTACAATATAAATTGAGTACTCACAATGAGAATTTAGCATCTGAATTGAGATGCCTGTAAGTGTAAAACACATAATGGAGGTCACAGGCTCACTATGAAAGAAGGAATGTAAATATTAATCATTTTTATATTGATTATATGTTGCAATGATAATATTTTCAATATTTTAGGTTGAATAAAATATACGATTAAAATAATTTGACTTGCTTTTTTCCACTTTTTTCAATGAGCCTGCTAGGGAACTTTGAAGGACACATGTGATTCATATTGTATTTCTATATAGCACTGTTCCAAAGGGCATTTCCAGATGCTGCTGATCACATTCTGCAACAGCAGCTTTGTTGGAATAAATACTTAGTATCCCACAAGAACTTCTTAAAATAAGAAAAGTCTTCATGTGGATACTTAAGTCAAAAGGTAGTGCCAGAAAGGCCTCCAGATCACAAAATATGCGGAAGCTTAGAGGAAGCTTTGTTGAGTAGCAACTTTAAAATGAGACTGGACCCTCTGCTTTTTGGGTGCCAAGTGATAAGACCCATTTGAATAAGGGCAGTGCCTTGGCCTGACCCTTTGCTTCTTTCAGGACCTGACTCTTACTTAGTAGGTTAACCAATCATACCTGCAGGTGTCAAGTAAGTGGTTACAAAAGAACAGGAAGAGTTTTCTCGGTCACCAGAGTTTATGAAATTGTGCCTTAATCGTGGAGCATTTCCTGGATATGATTCCAGGAAATGTGGTGACTCCAAGAGCTCTTAAGAAGAGACTTAAAAAGTCAGGACAACAGACTCTATTAATGGCCCCAACTTGCACTTATGTCTATCGTTCTCCCCCTATCCCCTCCAGAGTCATTGTCCCTGTGTCTGAAGAACAGTTCAGAGTTTCTTCTGCTGTTCATACTGGCTTCATAGAGGGTGCTTGGGACCAGGGGACTTGATAGGGTAGAGTAGCTAAGTCTGCTCCCACCCTCCTTCTCTCCTTCCTCGCCATGTTTCAAGGTCCAGTTGAGCATCTGGCATCCATTAGGATGGCAGATAAATAGATAAAATAAAACATAACAATTGTTGGTGAGGAAGTGGAGAAATCAGAACCCTCTGCCCGGCTGGTGGGAACGTAACATGAAGACACTGCTATGGAAAACAGCATGGGTTCCTTAAAACTTAAACATAGACTTACGGTTCATCTGATTCAGCAGTCCCGCTCCTGGGTATATCCACAAAAGAATTGAGGGCGAGATCTCAAAGAGCAACTTGGACCCCATGTCTGCAACAGCGCTATTCACAACACTCAGAAGCTCGTCAGTGGATGGATGGATAAGCAACGTGTGGGAGGTGTGTACACATGTCACACGTATCATGTCATGGAAATTCTGACACATGCTACAACAGGGATGTGCCTTGAAGGCATCATGCTAAGTGACATCCACCAGTCAAACAAAGGCAAATGCTGTGTGATTCCGTTCATGGCTCCTTAGAGGAGCCAAAATCACAGACAAGAAAGTAGAGCAGTGGTTTCCATTTTTGCAAGTTTTAGGATGGGTAGTGGTGATGGGCACACAGCAGCCCCGTCCTTCTATTGGTGATCATTCCATAGGCCGCTCAGCTCTAGAGATGCTCCGGGGGATGGAGGCCTCCCACCCAAATGCATCTCAGATCAGCTTCTCCTTCTGCTCAAACCTGCTTCCCCGCCCCCTAGAGGTGTTATTTTGGACAGCGCACCCTGCCGAAACCCCTGCTGGTGAGTCTCAGTTTCAGCGTGTGAGACCTACACATTTTCAAAACCTGTTTTGGTTTTTAAAGATTTTCTTCATTCTCCTTTCATGATTGTGTTGACTTCCCTTGAAATGAATTGCGCTGAACCATGTGACAGCAGCCAGGCTAGGCCAAAGGGGCTGGGATTTGGAAATCAGACAGACTGAATCCAACTGGGTAGGGGCAGGTGCAATGACAGTCCCCGCAGCAGACCTGGAACTAGTGAGGACAGCAGGAACTCTGTGTGCTCTGCAGGCCTGAACCCTGAGGGCAAGTGAGGGCCAATTGCCTGTTCACCTTTGCCACGTAGATGCTCATTTCCCTGAGCAGTCAGGATGTGAACTGTCTTGCTGAACATTTGCTTTGGGTAGGAGCCATTATTCTTACTCATTTCTTCAAGGAAAAAGTCAATAGTGAGACTCACTGTCACAGGCAGGGCCCTGGGGCTGAGCAGGAGGTGAAGAGTTTCCTGATGTGCAGAGCAAAGATCTTCCCAGGGATGGAATGAATGGGAGGGAAGCTGCTGAGCCGGCCTCTTTGCTCCATGTACAGACACACACTGGTGTGCATGCTCACCGCAGCCTCAAATGCAGGTGCACACCCGCACATCTGTGAGTAAGGCACACCCGCACACATACCTGTGCTCGTGCAAACACTTTCACACAACACCGCTCTGATGCACTTTTAATCAAGCCCACATGCTCCTGCTGACACATGGAACACACTCACATGAACACAAACCCACATTTGCCTATAACATGTAAGTGCACGCACACGTCCCGTGTTGTAAAATTCCACCCACTTCTCAGTGCAAACCTCCCCACCTTCTGGGTTTGCTCCATCCTTTGGGAGGAAGAGGAAGTGTTAAAGGAATGGAACATGCTCCTTCAGTCCTAGGATCCTGGAACGAGGAAAATCTGCATATTGATGACTTGCACCCCTGATGTTGGAGTCTGTACTGAATTCAGTGCAGTGTCCCCCTGGGTCCCTCAGCTTTGGTTTGGGGATGTTACTGCTGAGCATTCAGGCAGCCCTCTGCAATCAGTCTAATCCGGGCAGGCTGCAGAGAGTTTTCCTTTTCATTTCAGGGAGAATCTGGAGTTCTATTGACATCTCATGGGAATTGGGCCATGCCAACCTGGCCTTGTGGGTGTGACGAGAAGCATCCCGCCCCCCAAGTCTTGGGCCTGCCCTTCTCCTCCAGGGCTTCCCTGCTGCCATTGACATACAGATGCCCCAGACCCAGCTTTACCTGCCCAGCCCCACCCGTAAGCGGCAGGAAGGCAGCTGGGGATGTTGCTGTCTTCCCCACTTACTGGTTTGCCCTGCAAATGACTCCATACACTTTTTGGACCCAGATTCTTCAGAGGCTGCCAGAGGGACCAGGAACTGGGAAACATGGGTGTTAGCATCCTGTGAACTTTGACTAAAGGAAGACAGGAGCCCAGGGACAGATTTTTCTTCCCTTCTCCCCACAAAACATGGTACACTCCTAGACGTTCATATGGATTCTCTGAGGATGCCTTGATTGTTATGAAGCTATGGCCGGATCAGTGCCCACTCACACATTTTATCTTCTGCCTTCACTGCCTCACAAAGCATTCTGCATTGGTTTCCCGTTCGACACCAGAAATTCCTATAGCATTTACCTTCAGTCTATATCCAACCTTGGCTTGCGTAATTCGAGAAACAACTAACTCACCACCTCTCCAGGTAGCCCATTCACTATTTGAAGAGTTTCATCAGTTAAAATATTGTTCCTTAGAATTGTCATCTTTTTTCCAGGTTATTTTTTTTCCCTATCAGACCTACATCAATGCATTGGGCTTCCACAGAAGAAATCTAACTGCCCTTTCTCATGCAGCCCCTTTGGTAATCTGATACAGTTCTAACAGTGCCCCCTGAGTTTTCTCTGCCCCAAAGTAATATAGTACAGTCAGAGCCCCTAGATGGGACCCTGTGTTCCAGTAGGTGTGGGGAATGTAAGTGTGAATACAACTTGGTCCGTCTTTTTAGAGAAGTCATAATCCAGAATAGAGATAGAACCTAAAAGAGACTTTTACAATATATTAGGGAAGATGCCTTTCCCAATTTAGGGAAATTGGGAACAGAGAAAAATTCAGGAACCTGTTCAAGTGCAGAGAAGTGGGCAGCAACAGAAGGACTTCTTGGAGAAGGGAAAATCTGGGATCTGAGCTGCCACTGATGATTGCATAGGCTGTGCACTGCACTGCTCCAGGCTGTGCCGATGGCTCCCCCGCTGCTGGGTGCTACACAGCCTGCTCGACCTCACACAGCACCCTCAATGAGGAGAGTCATCCAGGGAAGTGAGAGTAACAGGCGAGAGGGAGGGAAAGGCGCTGGGTGGAGGTGAGAAGTGGGATGTGCTCGGGGGCTGCACACCATGCTGGGTGTCCAGGGATGACACTGGGGGTGGGAGTGGCCACATGTGATGCTAGACAAACACAGTGGGGCTGGAAATCACCAGAGAGGACTCAGGCAGAGGTGGGCTGGAGCCTGCTTAGGCAGGCTAAGACGAGAAATTATATAATATCTTTCCTAACTTCTTGTTTAATGACATAATAGTGGTAGTTTGAAGGCAGCCATGGTGATTAACGAGTGTATAAATTGGGCTTTTTCTTCTTCATAGAGATCCAGCTGTTAAATATTTACCAGCACCCAGCACACCACCGTGGGGTGTAGTCACTCCTCGTGAGACTTGGTTCCCAAATACTTGTGGGGCTGGGGACAGACTCTGGACTCCATCCATTTCCACCCGCCAAGACTCCATGCCTCCAGCTGCACCGTGTCTGTCTCAGACCACAACTCACCAACCAGGAAGGTCATGAATTTCCCCAGCTCTCACGCATCAGTCTGAGGAATTCCAGATGGCCCTCTGCACTATTTGCTTAGGGATCTGGATTGTTTGTGCATGTGCTGAGGGAGATGGGAGGATTTCTCTCTAATTGCAGTCCATTCCTTCTGCACAGTTAACTGCCTAAGGAGCAGAGATCAGAGCCCTCTGCTCTATAATTGACCATGGACCTCCTCTGGGTAATAACCACAAATGCTTAGCTCTTCCTGTGTGCCAGACACTGTCCTAGATATTTTACATGTATCAGCTCACTGCATTCTTACAAGGCATGACATGGGGATTATGCGCTCCAAAGAGGGTGCATTACCTGGCCAAAGGACACAGCTGGTAAGAGGAAATGGTGACAGTGGAATGCAAGCAGGCTTCCTTTGGGATGTCTGCTCTTTCCTAGAATAATAAATGGCCTGAAGCAGGAAGTCCCTACTGCCATCTTAGCAGCCGTGACTGCATTAGTACGACACGCTAGTACTGGGTATGTATTGAGTGCATATCTTGTGGCAAGGCCTGTGCACACGGCGTCTTAATCCAGCCTCCCACCAGCAGTAATTAGTAACATCTATTAGACACCTGTTGGCTGGGGTCCAGCAGCCACTTCTTTCTCTACTAATAACACCCAGAATTGCTTGACCAGAAATCTCTGCTTTGTTCCCCTGGGGCTGGTCACCTGGTGTGCCTGTCCTTCCTGCTCTCACTGG
This sequence comes from Perodicticus potto, assembly GCA_963574655.1. Classification (NCBI taxonomy): domain Eukaryota; kingdom Metazoa; phylum Chordata; class Mammalia; order Primates; family Lorisidae; genus Perodicticus; species Perodicticus potto. The sequence continues at coordinate 28,211 of CAUYRH010038333.1, read as the reverse complement.
GCACAGGATCAAATTTAGAGTAAGGAGAATTAGCTCCAAGACCTGGCTTGAATTAAAGGGAAGGGAGCGCGTTTCTTTTGGACCACACTGGAATCTAGGAAGAGGGACGGAAGCCTGGAGCTCTTGGTAGGCTTTTGTGCTGTGGAAAATAAGACCCTGGGAAACAAGGAGGGCGTGGCCCTTAATGTTCCACCGTCCTAGCTTGATTTTCCTAACTAATATAATTCAAGACACCCCTCCCGTAATCTCTTCAGGTTAGCTTGGGAGAAGGGGTCCCACGAGGCTCAGAAACAGGGGGAGCAACCTAGGGACGCTGTAAGGGGAAGGGAAGATTGCCCACCCTTGTGAACGTAAGTGAACAACCTTCAAAGAAGACCACCTGAGAGGTGTGCTGATTAGATACCCACCAATCCAAAGAGGTAAACAATGAAAAATCTGTAAAGTTGCATTAGTCAGGGTTCACCAGAGAAATGGATTCATAAGATATGTATAGATATACATGTAGGAACAGAAGATTTATCGTAAGAATTGGCTCACATGGTTGTGGAGGCGAAGAGACAGAGGATTCACCCACCCTCTGCCTTTTTGTTCTATCCAGGTCCTCGGCTGATGGGACAGTGCCTGCCCACACTGGTTGGGACGCTGTCTGTGGACTCACATGCTAATCTCTTCCAGAAACGCCTACACAGATGTACCCAGCCACCCAGGCATCCCTCAGCCCCATCAAGTTGATGCATAAAATTAACCATCACAAAAGGAATCATGAAACTTGGCTGCAAGGGTAACACATTGAAGACCTGGAAAGGTGTCCCAGGGTTTACCCCAGGAGTGAAACATTCATGGTTTCTGTGTAACTGGCATTTGAACTTTGAGAATGTGTAACACGAGGTTCCATTGATGACAGAGGTCTAGCTCACTGGGCAGCAGACTGCTCCTGAGAGCAAAGCCAGCCCAGAGGAGAGCAGAGTAGAGCTAAGAGAGGGAGCAACCCAGGGCACAGCAACCCCGTCTGTGCTCCTGAACTAAACCAAACCCAAGCATTCCGAGTAGATGAACCCCTTGCAACCAAAGGAGAACCAGCTCACCAGGTTGGCATATGACCTTTGCATTACAGAGGAAAGAGCAGAGGCTCTACAGCAGTGTTTTTAAACCTTTTTTTATCTCACAGCATATTTGAAACTGTAGCTAAACTTTCGCAGCACACCTAAATTATGTTGATCTAAAAAAAAAAGAGAAAAAAGAATATACTTACTGTGCTTTGAACTTCTTTTAAAAACAGTCTAATTTGTGGCGGGCGCCTGTAGTTGCAGCTACTCGGGAGGCTGAGGCAAGAGGATCGCCTAAGCCCAGTAGTTGGAGGTTGCTGTGAGCTGTGTGATGCCACGGCACTCTACCGAGGGCTATAAAGAGAGACTCTGTTTCTACATAAAAACGAAAAAAACAGTCTAATTAATGATCTTTAAAAATTTTCATTGCATACCTAAGATCCTCTCACAGCACACCAGTGTGCCACGGCACAGTTGAAAATCACTGCTGTAGAGGGTCCACGAGCTGGCCAGCACCGCTCACAGGGTCCTTGGTGGGGCTGACACCAGTCTCTGACCCTCTGAATCCCCAGCATCCATCCGTCCAGCATTTCCCACTTCCTCTGCACTAGCCTTGTCCCTACCCAAAGCCCCTCCACCTCGAATAAGCCCCTTCCCTTCTACCAGGCTGCCTATTCAAGTGTTTACACATTAGTTGTTCATCATTCATCAAAGATTTAATACCTTGATATAGATGAGGCATCATGATGGTATCCGTAAAAAGTATAGAAGAAAGTAAGACATAGTCACTTCCTTTGAACCATTAAATCATATGGTCCAGCTGCATTTGTCCAGCCTCCTCTCTTCTCTGGGCCCAGCCCCGGCCCTGGGTGCACCTTGACCTACTCATGCCTCTCACGCACCACAGTCCTTTAAGGCCTTCACATGGTCCTCTTTCTACTTCCTCAATTCCTTTCCTTCTCATCCCCACCTGGTCAATCTCCAGTCATCCCCCCAAGAACCAGCTCGCTGGCTGCCCCTCTCTCGCTGGCCAAGTCTGGCTTTCTAAGTCCACTCTCTGCTAAGTTCTGTGTTCCTGTTTTCCTACTAGATTGGACAACTGGAGAGAAAGGGCCGCATCTTGGCCTCTTGGGCCTAGAAAAAGGCAGGGCTCCAACAAGGTTCAGTAACCCAGTAATTTGTTGAATCACAATTGCAGTCAACTATTAAAATATCCCTTCAAAGGCCTGGAGAGTTTCCCTTCTCCACATCACTAAACCAGCCCAGTTTGAGTTTTAAGGTTTAATTTAGAAGTGACAATGCAATGCGAGTCTAAAATCATGTTATTAAATGCTCACATTGTGTTAGTTCAGCCTGGCCGCTCTGGGACTGGCTTCCACTAGGATGGTGAGCTTCTGGTGGAAGGTTCTTAGAAGACAGCTCATTCTTCTCTTTTCCTCCGACTCTCCATGTCCTACTGTCCTCCCTAGGAATGCCTGAGGTCCTCCAGGTGTTTGTGTCCCCTGTCCCTGTCCGTACTGTTCCCTTATCCCCATAAGCCAAATCAGTGACAAGACACCAAACCCACCACAAAAGCCAAATCAGTCCCTTGGGTGGCAGGTTGGCTGCTAAACTCCATGGTGATGGTGATGGTTACTTGCTTACTTTTTCATCACTTTTTTAAACTCAGAAAATCAACACTGTTTAAAAACTAGAAGAATAGCTGTTTGATTTGGAAATTGAGGGAGATCCTTTCTTGCTGATGAGACTCTGCTTGGTAATTTTATACCCTGGGAGATGTTAACTCAAACCACTGCTTACTAAAACCAGGAACCGGGGAAGCCAGCCCTTATTCCTACTTCTCTGTGCAACCTCAGGAAGCCTTGACCTTCTCAGGGTCTCACCCTCCTCATGCATTAAGAGAAGGTGTGGATGAATCAAGTATCTCCCTCGCTATTTATCAGGGACTGTGCTCAGGGATGCACACTCTCATTTCATTCCCACAAAATCCCACAAAGTGGACACTACTATTTTCCAAATGAAGAAGCTAAAGCTTGTGCAGTGGAAAGTTTTCCATGGGTCACACCTGTTGTAAATTGCAGAACTAGGACTTGAAATCAGGCATGTCCAGCCTCACATCCTAGTTCTTAACTACCACCTAACAGGGAGATCTAAGATCTTTCCACCTCATCATTCCAGTATTTTATTGCTGATAAGCATAAATGACCCTTCAAGAAAGTGTTCACTTATCCTCTGGGCTAGTTACTACAGCATTCTTTAAAATAACTCTTTGGAAAATAAACCCTACTTAACAGATGACTTTTTTGGTCACGTGGTAGGGAGTTCAGGAGAGTTACCATCATCAGGAAGGAAAGGAACTAACATGTATGTATCAAGCCCCTTCCATATGCTGAGCCCTGTGCTAACACTCTCGGGCATTTGTTTTCCTTTCTGAAATCCCGAGAGGCCAATGCTGATGATCCCTAGTGCCACAGGTGAGGAAACCCCAGAATTGCAGCTGCCCAAGGGGGCACAACCACTACTGGTGGCAGAGCTGGGCTCTGTACCTGTGTCCTCTAAGTTCAAATGCAAAGACTCATTCAGTAAAGCATTGAAAATCAAAGAATGAAAGCATAAAACTTTAAAATACATACGTAAGAACAGTGTAAAAACCAGGGAAAAGGAAGAACATTAGGATTAAAATATTCACTGAGACTCCAGGAAACAAGAAAAATCAACAGATCACATAGTTGAACAAGAAAAGCATCCTAGCTCGGGCATGGTGGCTCACGCCTGTAATCCTAGCACTCTCCGGGGGCTGAGGCAGGTGGACTGCCTGAGCTCACGGGTTTGAGACCATCCTGAGCCAGAGCAAACCCTTGTCTCTAAAAAGCGAGGCGTTGTGGCAGGCACCTGTAGTCCCAGCTACTTGGGAGTCTGAGGCAAGAGAATCATTTACACCCAAGAGTTTGAGGCTGCTGTGAGCTGTGATGCCACAGCACTCTACCCAAGGCTACTCAGTCTCAAAAAAAAAAAAAAAAAATAGGAAAGAAAAGCATCCTAGTATACCCATTGCCACCATTTTTGAAGAATCTGCTAAGTTCTCATTTTAAGTACCCCAGGCATTTCCTCACATTCCTCCTTTCTAGCTCAGGGACCATGGGAATCACTTCCTTAAAAATACCCTTAGCTCCTCTGCCTGCCTCCCTCTCCTCATCACACTTACCTGCTCAGAGCCCACTCTTCACTAGTTCACTTCTTCATCCCTGCTATGGCCAATACCTGAGAAGCTGAATATCACTGGAGGGAAACACTCCACCTTGCTGATGGCTTGACTTTAAATTCAGGGCAACATATCTCAAACAGTGTGCAAAATGTTCCTGCACCCTGTCCACTCTCTCCACTGTCCAATATGTGACTTCACACCTTCTCTCTTATTGAGCCCCTGTACCCTCATGTCCTCACCTCCACCCCATTCTTAGAATGTGACTCTGCTTGCTACTTTATTTATGCATATAACATACCCTTTATATTCATTGAGAATATGAAAAGAATTATATAAAACCCTATTTATCTTCCTTCTACCCATCCCAACCACCTACTCACATCCTGTCTATATCCCCTTTTCTTATGAAAAACAAAAAGGTCTCTGATCCTTAATAAAGGTTGAACCCTCAACTTGTTTTTTAAGATCTTATTTAACCTTATCTATTCAAGGACTTTGCTGCTGCAATTATATCCTCTTTCTCTTGGTGAATCCTCAATTATTCCTTCTCTACTGGATCATCCCACTGTTAATTGCCATGTTCTAGGGTCTCTACAATTTAGGACAAATGAAACAAGTAAAATCTTCCATGCCTTTATATTACTTCCAGCTTCATCCCCATTCACCTGCTTCCCTTCACTGAAGAATATTTGGAAACCACCATGACCACCTCCGCTTGGCCATCTCCTCTCCTCGGGTCATTTTAGTCATGTTTCTGTCCTCAGCCAGCTAAGACTGTTCCCTGCACAGTCACCCACAACCACTCAGCAGAAGTTGGCCCAGTTGAGCACTTCCTCTTTCTCAAATCACTTCCTCCTTTCACCTCCTGTCCCACAACACTTCCAAGTCTCCCCCCTAACTGCTACTCTCACTCCCACCACCCCTAGGTATCATTTTTTCACTTGTTTATCTCTGACTTGGAAAAGTGGGGGACTCCTAGGTCTTTTCTCTGTCACTAAACTCTTATCTGGTCCTCTGGCCTTAAATACCGTATTATCTAATTACTCAATCCCTATCTCTAGTCTTTCCCTCTCCCTAACTCTACAGCTACTTATATGCAAATATCTGCTCAACATTCCAACACGCTCTCAGCCAGAATGTCAACATTAATGTCATCAAAATGCAACCACCAGGAAAGCTGTTCCTTCCCTGTCGTCTTCCCCTTGGTATCTAGTTGTCCGAGTCCAAACAGTAGAAATCATCTGAGACTCTCTTCTTCCCAAACCCCACACTCAGTCTTTCCATGAGACTAGTGGCTCTTGCTTCAAAAGCTGTTCCAAATCTGTGTGTCTCCATTTTTACCTCCACCCTCTGGGTCAGACCGTTGACATCTCCCTCGTGAAAGAAGGCAGCAGCTCCCAGCTGTTGTCTCTGCTTCTTCTCTAGTCTCTTTCAACTCTCTCTGCACCCCACAAAATGCAAATCATCTCTGGCTGCTGCCTGCTTAGAATCCAGCAAGTCTTCTCATCATCCCTGGAATCAAATCCAAATTCCTGGCTTGGGAAAACCAATCAGGCCGATTCTAAGCGGAGCACCATTTGCAAGGACGGCTGCATTCATCATTCACAACAGTGATTCAGTAAAAGGAAAGCAACATATACTTTACCCCCAAGGAGTTGCTTGACTACCAGCCTTAAACTGGAGGTGGACAGAGCAGTGGTTACCTTCAGCACTGCCTGGTATGGCCCCTGGACACAGCTCTTCAGTCTACAGACTCAAAGGCAATAGAATGGATCGTTCTTTTCTTAAGTATATTTACCAATAAATCCTTTGGAATCTGGAGAAAAGCCCAAACCCCTTATGCTGATTGAACAAAAATATCTATGTATTCTGGCCTTTGCCCGTATCAGTAGATGCATCCCAGGTGGCTCCCGCTCACCACCTCGGCACCTGGCCTGGGTCTTTTTTTCAATTCCTCATCATGAGCCCCTTTTAGTTCTCCAGCTTTTGTCCTAGCTGCCCCCTTCACCAGGAAGGTTTAGCCCCTGGTTGACTGTCCCTTTCCTCATTCAAAGCTCAATGCCACTTCACTTCCATTATCAACCACCAGTCACTCATCTGTTTTCTTTTTAACTTCATATATGCTCTGGAATATGTAACGTATGTGTATTCAAAAGACACAAAAGGTTTTCCAAAGGGAAGAAATCAAAGTTTTTCTCCTTCTTTCTCCAGCCACTCCAGGTGTCCCGGGAGGTAACTCTGTCCCCTTCCTCATGCAGTCCCTCCCCATATGGGCTACATGACTAAGGACACATATATGGGTTCTTCTGTTTGCTTTTTCTCATAATTAATTGGCAACACACCTAACATAGTGTTCTACAGATAGTTTTCCACTTAGAGGAACATCTTAGATGTCACTTGGTATTTCCATCCATTTATAAACCGCTTTCCTCTTCTTTTATCAGCCATAAAGTGCTGGCCTGTGGGTATACAACATACTTTCTGCTGATGGACGCTTACCTTATTTCCCCATTTTTGCTAGTCCATAACGCAGTAAATGTCATTGTGCGTGTGTTAAAATGTTGGTGAGATAAACTACCTAGGAGCCAAACTTCTAGATCAAAGTGGGCACACAATTTAATTTGATAGGTGTTGCCTGTTTGCTCTCTGCAGAGACTGTCCCAGCTTACGTGGCCACAGGCCTCACCTTCTTTTAATCCTCCGCTGAGCAGTTACCACTTTCCAGTATCGTTTGCCAACTGTTTGCCCCCTCCAGGGTGGAAACCATTTTATTGCCTCTGGACTCCCAGTGCCAGAATCATTATCTGGTCAGCTTCCAGTACACAGGTTTGGCACAAATGAGTAAACGATTGAAAATGGACACAGTGGCAAGAATAAGAGGTTTGGTTTCCAAATGACACCACGTTCTAATCTTTGGTCTATCACAACTGTGTGGCCTTGGGCTCACTTAACCACTCCAACCCCTAATTCCTTGTGTGGGAAGCAGAGATAGTATAACTCCAACTTTGAAGAATTGTTCTCAGGACCAAATGAGATCACAGCAGTGTGAGCTTTATAATTGTGGACAAACCCTGACCCTCTGCCATACTGTGACCCTGGGCTGATACGGAGCTATCCCCAGCAAGGAGGGAAACCCTAGATCAGTGTGCATTTAAACTTAGTGATGGCACATGTTGAATTCCATAAACTTCAAATTAAACTTGTAGAAACCACAAGGATAATTTGGCAGGGCTTTTACTGGCTAATCTTTATTAAATAGAAGGTCGATTTGCCAGCAAATATTCCCGATGGAGAAGTAGATGTCTGGAGCCCTAGGCTTAAGCTCTATCAGAGAAATCAGGTATATAATTATTCTAATAGACCAAAGATAATGTCCCTTCAAAAAGATGGTGGCTGGCTAGGCTGAGATGGAACCAGAATGAAAAAAATACATTCTAGCAAGGGACAGGGAAACATCTTTCCTTGGGGCATAAGGGGTTCTCTCTCGAAGGTACAGAACCCTAGAGGGAGAAAAAATAAAAGATTTAACAGGTCCTGCAGGAAACAGCCAGAGCCAATTACAATTAGGACTAGCCTGGTGCAGTATGGAGTGTCTGGCAGAAAACTGCGTGCTGAGAAATCAAGTGTCTTATTGGGGAGAAGGGCTGGCTGGCTTCCAGATGGCCAGGCATAAGGCCACCCTGCTGTCTCTGTTTTAGATTGTGATTGACCACTGAGAAGCCGCCCAAATTGAGATGCTCTCCCCAGTCTTGGACATGACAGAACAATGAGAATCAGAGGCCGGTCTGGGCAATAGCAGGTAACTGCAGAGAACTCATTATGGGAGGACAGAGCCTCACAGCAAACTGGGAATCTGAACTGACAGAGCCCAGGGGCCTGGGAGCCGGATCATGGGAACAGACAGCCCGGTGGTATGTGTCATGGATGATGGACAGCGAAAAATGGCATTTTAGAAATAGCTTGGCAATAAAAGTCAGAGAGCACTGGTATTGAAACCCAGCTCTGACTAACTCTCCCTGTGACTTTAGACATGCAACTGACCTCTGTAAGCCCCGATTACCACTTGCAAAATAGAGAGGAGAATAAATATCCTTAGAGGAGAAGAAAATAAGGATGATGTGATTATGACGGTGAGGGTCATCATCACGACATTGTCCAGGTGTCAGGGACCATGCTGAGAATGTTAAAGATACACTGACTAATTCAATCCTCACAACAAGGTCTATGTTGTTATTTTTCCTGTTTGCAGATGAGGAAACCAAGAAATAGAGATTTTCAGAACTTGCTCAAAGTCACATTGCTAGAAGCTGGCAAAGCTTGAATTTGAGGCTGAGCGTTCTGGCTCCAGAATCCACTCTGGTACACAGGTGCTAGCCCACGAGCGAAGGGAAGGCTGCCAGTGCAACCCGGCAGAAAGGGGTGCTCAGTAACGAGCCTCTTCTTTCTGCCCCTCCACTACGCTCACCTGACAGTGTTCTAGACTAACTTTAATGCAAAAAGCGGGTGTGCGCCAAACCCCCAGCTGGAGAGGAACAAACTCTTCCACATTCCCCTGTAGGAATTTAGAAGCTCAAAAATCTTAAATACTCAAATTTCCAAAAGATGGAGTCCTATGGTCCTATTGTAATGATGATTCAAGATGAAACAAGAATGATCTGAGTAGATCCTAGTAGATTGAGACTGGAAAGTTGTGGTCTCCAGGCAGAGGGACCAGGGAGGCAGAGCTTTGAGGGGTGAATATTCGAGGCCTGGATGAAGAACATGGCCCTGCTGTCCTTTGGAGAGCAGAGATGGGGACGACGCCAGTGCAGCCAGACTGTGAAGGATCTGACCAGCACACAGAAGGGTGACTGACGCCAAACGCCCTGCACTGCAGGCTCTGTCCTCCCCTGCCTTCCTCCCAGCACTGACCTGGCTGCAATGAAGCTGCCCTTTGCACACCTGCCTTCCCATCTCAGTGGCACAGGGACCCAGACTCAGTCTACTAGCCAGATCGGAGCCAGTAGCTGTTAGTTGTAACATGTTTCCACAAACTTAGTGGCTGAAAACGACATGAATTAAATACTATACAGTTTTGCAGGTCGGAAATACAAAATGGACTTGGAGGGCTGAAGTCCAGGCATCAGTAGTCCTGGACTGCTTCTGGAGGTTTAGGCAGGGAGCCTGTTCCTTGCTTTTTCCAGCTTCTAGAGGCTGCCTGTGTTTCTGGCGGTGGCCGTATCTCTCTGAGCTGTTTCTGTCCTCACATCTTCTTCTCTGACCCTGACACTCTCATCTTCCTCCTCTAAAGACCTTTGTGATTACACTGGGCCCACTCTGATACACTAAAGTAATCTCTTCATCTTCAGGTCAGTAACTTAATCACATCAGCAAAGTCTCTTTTCCATGTAAGGAAACACACTCAGGCGTTCCCAGATTAGGACAGGGACATCTTTGGGGAGACATTATTCAGTTCACCTCATCTCTACTCAGACCCGTGAATTCTACCGTGTGTCCACAGGATCATCATTTCTCCCTCTGCACAATGGACTCAGCAATACCATTCACTGGACGGGGGGATATGGAAAGGAATTGAGTCAGTATTTATGAAGCCCTTAAAGTAATCCCAGGCACACAGCAATTTATGTGTTAGCACACACTATTTATGTGTTTGTTACATAACGAGGAGTGAGAAAAAACATTTTAATGTTAAATAAATTCTGCTGTTAACTCCTGCTCATACCTGAACACATACAATGTGGGCACAATAACCTCATCTATGTTCTACCTTTACCCCAGGCCTGCCCAGTTCACCCCACAAAGGGGGGAGAGGCTCTCCTGGGACACTGCCCAGGTCTTCGCCCATGTCAGCTGTTGTGCTGCGGCCTGAATCAGCAGTGTTCTCAGACCAGGTGGATCCCTGACAATCTGGGATGCAGGGTGTGCAGCAGCTGAGCACGGGCCCTGGGCCTGGGACACTGCTTGACTGCTGAGCTCCATGTGATGAGAGGGAACCCAGAGGCAGAGCATGCCCCTTCCCCAAACTCACTGGGATGTGAGGAGGACGGTGAGGCCCCACATCTGGCCCCCTTGCTCCTTGGAGTTGCCTTACTCTGCCCCACCTTCCTGTTTCCTTCCCCCCTACTCTTGGCAGCCCCACCAGACAGACCTCCAACCTCAGCCCAGCACGCATCCCGAATCTCTATGCTGCTTCTCTCCACTGTGGTCTGTCCATGAAGTTCCCTTGTGTCAACTGTCTTAGGGCTGCTTTTTGGCCCCGGCTCACTGCCCATTAACTTTCAGAAAGAGTTCATTGTCTTGTCCTATAGAAAGCTTCCTTAGTCCCCCCATCAGCCCCCTGATGGAGAGGCCCATCTTGGTTCCCAACGCTGTCATCCTTACTCATGCCCCACTTTTTGTACAGTGGTACAGACAGCTGGCTGGTATTGGGGTTCTCCCAAGGCCACTGAGCTTCTCTGGGGAGGACCTGCCTTTTCTGGCTTTTGAGGCCACCCCTATTCCTTGGCCTATGGCCACATCGCTCCATCCTCTACTCCCATCATCACATCTCCTTTTCCGCATCCCCTCTGCACAGTGTGTGCAGAAAGCACGTGGCCTGTGTTGACGACTCCATGACTGTGGGGTTAGTGATGAATTTTTATTGGCTGATCTTGACAGCTTTCTTTTCCATTCCGATGCCTCTTGATCCAGACACCCACTCCTCCCTCTCTCCTGCCAGTCTCACCTCACTCGGCTGGGTCCTGGCTCCTGTCTCAGAGCCTACTCATGGCCCCACACTGACCTCCCAGCAGCTATTCTGGGGACTCCATGCCAGACCGCCCAGGGATTAGACTCCCCCCCAAATAGCTTCCAACTTCCTAAGTCTTTATTTATTTATTTTCCAACTTCCTAAGTCTTAACGAATTTTCCTGGATTATGAGACAGCCCAGCCTGCACTTTGTAGAGGCAACCAACAGCCCGCGGTGCAGAGTGACTATGGCATTGCTCCTCCCACAAGTCCAGGAGTCACAACCCAACAATGGCAACAAATCACACCCCATGGAGGGCTCTCATCTCCAAATGTCAGTGTCTGTGGGGTGGGACCTTTCTTGGAAATGCAGTTACAGTAGGGAAAAAGAAACGTGGGGGTTTTAGAAAACCTACCCCATCAAGCTCTACATGGCAGGGGCTCTTCTCAGAAAACCTCCAAAGCAAAGGCATCAGACTCATATAAATAGTATTTTTTTTTTTAAAGACAGAATCTTACTTTGTCGCCCTTGGTAGAGTGCCGTGGTGTCACACAGCCCACAGCAACCTCCAGCTCCTGGGCTTAGGTGATTCTCTTGCCTCAGCCTCCCGAGAAGCTGGACTGCAGGCACCCACCACAACGTCTGGCTATTTTTTTGTTGCAGTTTGGCCAGGGTCCGGGTTTGAACCCACCACCCTCGGTATATGGGGCTGGTGCCCTACTCACTGAGCCATAGGCACTGCCCTCAGACTCATATAAATAGTATCAGGCTTGAATGATTTTTAAAGCATGTGTTAGTACATTAATAACTAATAATTTGTACTCAGATATATTTTTTAAGCAGGTATACATGGTGCCTGGTTGAAGCCCAGTCATTTTAGCCTTTGGAAGGTCCCTGGCAGGGGCACAAGGGTCAAAGGCCAGGACTTCTCCTGGGGGTTGGTGTGTGGGGTGGCCCTGACTGCATCCACATGGGTGTGAAGTCCTGACTTATTAGAAAAATCAAAGGGGTGAAGACAGTGGCCTGCCTGCCCAAGCAGGGTCAGCCCAGGACTAATTATTAATTTTGCATTTTGCATTCTTTTTCTTCCATGTGAACTCTTCAAAAGCCAGCATGCATTCAATCTGATACTTGCAGCACGTCTCAACTCAGACTGGCCACACTGTGAACACTCCATAGCCACGTGTGGCTGGTGGTTACCAGATTAGACAGTGTAGGTCTAACGGAAAAGGCAGGGAGTAGAAACGGCGATGCCATTAATTGTGGTGCCTTATGAGAGAGAAGATGAGATCGATGAAACAGCACGGTAGGGAATCCACACAAATAGGTTTTCCTCCTGGATGTTCCACTAACTAATTGGGTGAGTCCATGAAAATTAATTTGCCTCTGTCTCAATGTTCTTGTATGTAAAATAAATGAGACATAGTATCAGCGACCGGTCAGATAGAGGTATTTATTTATTATGTTTAAGACCTGAAGATGTCATAAACGTGTGTGTGTGTGTGTGTGTGTGTGTGTGTGTGTTTAAATGACAAAGATAAACAAATAAGTGGAAATTGAAAGAATGCCTTTAATTCTTTCAATTAAAAGAATTGGGGGAGGAAACGTTGGCTTGGCGTGTTCATAACTCCCTTCACAACCTCCCTTCACAATCAGCATCAAAATAATCTCCAGATAGATTTAAAAATTAACCTATGATAAATTAAAACGTAAAAACCTATACTAAACTAAATTTCCCTTTTATCAGATCTCTTTAACATGAGAACTTCCTAAATTTTAAAGATGTAGAAGGAATCTCAAATGATAAGATAAGGAGACATGACTAGATAAGATGTCAAACTCCCTTATGAAAATAAATAAGCACTTAATGGTAATTTTTTAAATAGTGGAAGAAAAGTTGTCACAACTATGATTGTGGCCTTGCAAATTGCTAAGAAAAATAGTGCATTGAGACTGTAAGATATAAATGAGCAAAGAATATAAATAAACACTTCCCCCAAATTTCCAAACTCACCCAAAATCAACTCACATAAAGAAGTACTCCCATTGAATTACTCCCATTAAGTTAGTATTTGAAAATAAGAACTCATAATGCTATCATGGACGTCACCAGTAATGTATGAAATCTAGAGGAAAATAAATACAAGAGGGAAAAAAAATCACCTTCATTGTGAAACTATATCGTTAAGATTTAAACTCAGCCTAACTTACGGGATGATGGGTGTGAGCAAAGCCATTTGTAATCCCTATAATGTCACATACACATAAGGGACCTTTAATACACAGTGGCCAAAAGGCTTGAGCAGGGCAGACAACTATAGCCTGAAATCCCACCATTAATCTCTCTTTGTCAGGTCAATTTAACCAGCATAATTCCTATTGTATTCCCCAGTTAGGTACAAGGGTTTGGACTGAAGAAAACAAAAATCTCTGCTTAAAAGGCTTAGTTAGAAAGGAAGAGGACAGGGACAGTGCTGTCACGAGAGCACTGTCACAATAGCTCAGTAAGGACATTTCTAGAGCAGGAGTCTTTCTCCATCTGGCTTTCCTCCAAATACTCATGTTCTCCCAGTGCTGGAAGATCTTCAGCAGCCCCCCTCAAAGCACAGGGGGAGTTGATCTGTTTATTCCCCTGGGAGGTGGTGGGGCAGGGGAGGGGCCCTTGAGCGCAGAGAGAGGTCACCATCCTTTAGCCCCACCCTGTGTCTGGCTGAACAGAAGCCCTGCTGAGAGAGGTCCTGCATTCAGATCCAGGCATTGCCAATGTTTTCCTTGGATGCTTTCTTATTCCCCCAGAACCCTCAGTTTTCTGACCTACAAAAGGGAGCCCACCTACACACAGGAAGGACTCACTGAGGTGAGGTCATGGAGGCGCTTCATGAACCACAACAGTTTTTGCACATGTATTCGTGATGAGATGCACGCTCTTCTTTGTGGCCACTGGACTAGAGGCAGAAGAGGCTGTGTGGGACACCACAGACTCTGGTCGGCAATATAGAAGTCAGATCAACACTGAAATGAACCAAAGATGAGGAAAAAAAAAAACATGATGTCTAAGTAAGTGTGTGGTTCAGCATCCCACAACAAAACCACGGACACAATGCTGTGTAGCTGCACCAAATTATATTTCCACACATGCAATGCTCATGGCATATAGTTAAGAAAAGACAGCCCACAAGTATCCCATTAGAGTGCATTTTATATATGTAAATACTTATATATGCCTCAGTATATACGCAACCCTACAAAGGCAGTAGTAAGTAGGTTGTATTTCTGGATGGTAACATTAGGAGTGATTAATACTTCCTCTTTGCTTATTCATATGCTCTGACTGTGCTATAATGAACATACAAGTTCTGACAATTACTTAGCAAACTCATCCTAGAAAAAGTGCTAGATACTTCATTACTGAGTATCAGCATTGTCACCTTCGAGGTCCTCCCCTTGGAAAGCTAGGTTATGATGCCAGTGCCTAGTCCACCCTTTAGAGCAAATTTTTCTGGAATGGCCATCAGAGCTGTCATCGTATGGCACACAAAAATATGGAACAGCAATAATGTCCATCTTGTCTCAGCAAGATCCCAACACACAGCTAAATGAGTACAGCTGTGAGACACTAATATACTAAGGTTGTGAAACCTTACTGAGTTGTTTGAACAGTGCTGCCAATGTAAGTGCACGGTGGCAAGTTTACAAACTTAATTTGTCAGACTTTTGTATATGACTTGTATAATATGAAAAACAGTGAAAGTTTTATTTACTTATTTATCTTTATTTATTTAATTTATTTCTGAAACATGTCTTGCTCTGTTGCCCAGCCTAGAGTGCTGGGAGTTAGCCTTACTCACAGTAACCTCAAACTTCTGGGTTAAAGTGATCCTCCTGCCTTAGACTCCCAAATAGCTGAGACTACAGGTGCCATGACACCCAGCTAATTTTTCTGTTTTCAGTAGAAATGGAGTCTCACTCTTGCTCAGGCTGCTTTCAAACTCCTGAGCTCAAGAGATCCTTCTGCCTTGGCCTCCCAGAGTACTATGATTACAGGCATGAGCCATTGTGCATGGCTAAAAGCTATTAAAAACAAACACACACACACACACACACACACACATAAATGTGTTCAACCAGCAGAACTAGATTTAAAATTATCACCAGCTATCATTTGCTGAGTGCTCTGTGCTAACTATTGGGCTGAAACCCCTGTACAGATTTGCTTCGGCCTCACCATGGCCCTGTGAGATGGAAGTGGTTTGTCCCATGTCAGAGCTATGGAAAGGAGCCTCAGACATTGCAGTGCCTCACCCAATGCCACACAGCTCGTGGCTAAAGCTGGGAGTCATCCTTAGCCCAGGCTGGAATGAAAATCTCTTCTGCTGATCACTTTTAGATAGCGTCTCCTAAAAAGGCGGTGCCCCCCAGAGATACCCCCAGCAGCGCAATGTCTGCAAGGCAGCAATTGCAGGGTTAGCGCTCCGAGCAACTCGAAACCTTGTTGAGACACGATTTCCTCATTCAGTTCAGGGGTCGATTGTAAATTTTCTCCTTACTGGCACAGTAAACCTGGGCCTGGAAGCAGCAACGTGCCGGTCATGGTTCTCAGCTGTACACTCATGCAAGTATTTAATCCTTGTCCCGAGCCTGGAAGGCAGACACCAGTCTGCACCCCTGATAGTGGACAAAGGTAAGCCACAGAATGGTTACTCACTCCACTGGGTTGAACAGTGTCCCCCCAAATGCATGTCTAGTCAGAACCCCAGAATGTGACCTTATTTGGAAATGGCCTATCTGCAGATAGTAGTTAAGATAAGGTCAGATTGGATTAGGATGGTCCCTGCGTCCAGCGGCTGATGTCGTTATCACAAAGCCATGTGGCAATGAGGGCAGATACTGGAGCCATTCACATACAGGCCAAGGAAGGCCTAGGGCTCTGGCAACTGCCAGAAGCTAGGAAGAGACCAGGAAAGGTTCTCCCGTTTGGAGGAAGAGGGGCTGAGTTAACTCTTTAATTCAGACTTTTGGCCTCCAGAACTATAAGAGGATAATGTCCGCTATTTGTAGCCCCCATCCTTACTCCCAGCTTGTGTTAATTTGCTACAATGGCCATAGGACACCACACACCCACCTTGCCTGGGACCACCCAGCTCAGAGAGGGCAGAGCCAGGACTGGCACCCAGGTCACCCGGCTCCAGGGTCCATCCTTTAACTACCAGTTCTTGTCACACTGCAGGTGGCAGTTGTGACGAACGAGAATGAATTGAGCAGGGCACGGAGCCCAGGGCCTATTTCATGGTAGGCACTGCACAAAATGGTAACTATTGTTAGTCTTTAAAGATGTGGAAAATGCTTATAGCCTAATTTTAAGGGAAAAGAGCATGTTTAAAATTGAATATGGGGTATGATCTCAACCCTTCACGGTGCTTAGAAAAATGATTGAGAATTAGCCCAAGATGATTGATTGTCTGAGGGTTGCAGATTACAAATGATTTTTTTTCCCTCTTCATATTTTACTGTTAGGCTTTCATTGTGTTTCTTTCACTGAGTATGCATTGCCATTTCATTTTATTTTATTGGGTTTTTTAAACTCTAAAAGGCGATTAAAAAGCTAATAAATCCTATAATACTACAAAAAAGCCACCAATAATGGCCTACCCACTCAATATTACCCTGCAGTTTATCTTGTTGATCTGAGAAAAAACACACAGACAATGTCATTCATCCTAAAACTGCTGTGCCCTGGTGTATGACCAGCGCTCTGCCTGCAGGGACAGCCCCAGGGGATCCTCATGCTCAGCTACTATCTTTGGATGGTCCTTCCCAGGGGACCCAGGGAACTCTCAGGCAAATGAGCACCACTGGCACAGTGGCCCAGGGGCAAAGGCAGAGACAGGCCTAGGGGAACACTGGCATTTAGTTCTCCAGTCCACACGTGGTTGCAGAGCCCCGATTCTGTGTCTGGTCCCCGAGGAGCCATGGCAGTGACAAATAGACTCAGGTCTCTGCAGTGTTGGAACACACACTCCTGTGCTGAGATTCAACAGAATAAATAGAGATTATATCAGAAGCTGTAAGGGCGATAAAGAAAAAAGGAGCAGGGTATGGTGGGTTGAATAGTGTCCCCCCACAGTTCATGTCCATCTGGAACTTCGGATTGTAACCTTATGTGGAAATAGGGTGTTGACAATGTGATTAAGGTAAGAATGCAGATGAGGTTGTCATACTGGGTGGGGGGACCTACATCTTGTGTTCTTATGAGAAACTGGAAAGGAAAGACAGTGACAGGGAAAAGAAGGCCAAGTGAAGACAATGGTTAGAGTGATACAGCCACAAGCTGGGGAGTGCCAGGAGCCACTAGCAGTCAGCAGACGCAAGAAAGGGTTCCCACTAGAGGTGGGAGCACGGCTGTGCTGATACTCTGATTTCCCACTTCTAGCCTTCAGGACTACTAGAGAATACATTTCTATTGTTTTAAGCCACCATATTTGGAGCCAAGTGTTATAGAACCCCAGAAAGATAACACAAAGGGTCAAAGAAATGTAGGGTCCAAGGAAGGTGGTGTTATTTCCCAGAGGGAGACTGAGGGAGTCCTCACCAACATGACACTTTTGAGCACAGTTACTGGAGAAGACAGTTGTCCCAGGAAAGGAGCCTACTTTTGAGGAAACCTCCATCTCAAAGGTGGTGGCAGGATATGAGGGCATGAGAAAGAGTTAGGGAAGATCACCAGACCGGTGAGAGGGTCCCCTAAGCCTGTGGGCCACGGTGAGGGCTACCTGTGGCTTGGACCTTGGTGAAAAATGTCTGAGAAGGTGAACCATGAGTCCTGAGAGGATCCCTCTGGCCCCAATGGGACCCAAGTGAGGAGTAAAGGTGGTGGGGACCAGACTGGTGTGGGGGTAGAGATGAGAAGCGACCATGTTCTGACAGATGATGGAGCCAGAGGTAACAAGCATGGACCGGGGTTGGGTATGAGATAAACAGAAGGGTTGTATGAAGCCAAGATTTTGACTCTATCTCCTTGCATAAAGGGCAGGCATTTTCTGGTTGCCTTGAGGTCGTGGGAGCCAATAGAGGCAGGGACTTCTCTGGCTTTAGAAAGCTGCATGAAAACTCCAGACTTTGGTGTCTGGATTTCCACACGTGGCTCTGAACTCCCATAATCCCAGTGGCCTTCAGAGGCTTCCCCATTGGCTGACAAGCTCCTGGGGTTGTCACCAAAGCCCATCATTGTCCAGACAGCTGGGATTTGCTGAGCTGCTGCTTTGTCCTCACGTGGGTAGTCCCTGAGCTGGGTTAAATTGGTAAGGACATGGAGAAATTAGATACTCTGTGCACTCTCGTGTGTACAATGGTGTAGATACTGTGGAAAACAATAATATGGTAGTTGCTCAAGGAATTAAAGGTAGAATCACTACCCAACCCAGTACTCCAATGCTGGATGTATCTACAAAATAAACAAATGTGAGAACTCAGACAGACGTGTGTAGCCATGTTCATGGCAGTGCTGCACACCATAGTCACAAGGTGCAAACAACACCAGTGTCCATGAAAGGACAAACAAAAGGGGGATAATGTACGCAGTAAAAGATTATTCAGCCTTAAACAGGGCAGGAATTCTGACACGTTCTACACCATGGATGGATCTTGAGGACATGATGCTAAAGGTGTACCTGTCTGATTGACCTTATATGAGCCTCCTGGAATAATCAAATTTATTGGGACTGAAATTAACAGTGATCACCAGGAGCTGGAAGAGGAGAGAAGGAGAATTATTTAATGTATATGGAGTCTCCATTCTGCAAAGTAAAAAGTTCTGGACAAAGATGGTGGTGATAGTTTTATTACCTTGTGAATATACTGAATACTATTGAACTATACATTTAAAATTACTAAAATGATAAATTTTATGCTACGTACCATGATTTTCAGAGAGATAGTCAAGGAGCATTTTGCCGTAGGTGCTGAGGTTACATCCTGACCCACCCTGTCACCCACTGTGACAACGGTCCCTTCACAGATTTGAGAAGACGACTTCATGAAAGAGCAAGTGCATTTTAACACTGTAGAACATTCCCTTCTAAGAAAGTGATGTACTGACCTAGTGTATTATGTATTGATTAAACATGTTTCTAGAAAAGTGATGTAGTAAGTAAGTTCATCCTCATATCAGCCCCAGAAGGCAAAGGAAGTATTATGCCCTCACACAAATGAGGAAACAGGGGTAACAAGTCATAAAATGTCACTGCTTGTAAAAAAGCCACTTAAGAATTGTCTTATTGCCTTCAAGCTGCTATAAAAAAGAAGCCTTAGGATGGGTGGCTCATAAAAAAATTGAAGCCAGGTGTCACCTGTTGTTCCCGCTACTCTGGAGGTGGGGGTAGGGGGAATATTTACTTGAGCCCAAGAGTTTTAGGTTGGCCTGGGCAACATACAGATAAATGTGTAAAATAAATAAATGTATTTCTAAGCCAGTACTATCTGATCGAAATACAGTGTGAATGCTGTATGCAATTTTAAATTTTCCAGTAGCCACAATTCAAAGAGTAAAAAGGAAACAACTGATGGTAATTTTAAATATATATTTCATTTAACTAAATATATATATAAAATACTATCAGTTATAAATGTAATCAATATGAAAAACTTAATGAGCAAAAAAGTTCTTTAGGAAAAAACTAACTTATTTCTCAAAGTCACTGGTAGATTTAGTGTCTGGTGACAGTTTCTACTTCATAGATGGCTCTTGTTTTACTGTAAGCTCACATGGCAGAGAGGACAAGGGATCTCACTGGGGTCTTCTTTTAAGGGCACTAATTCAGTACATGAGGGGCTCCACCATCATGACCTAATCACCTCCCAAAGACCCTCCTTCAAAGACCCTGTCTTGGGGATGAGGACTTCAACATACTAATCATCCATTTTTTTAGAAGCACACAACTATTTAGTCCACAGCAGGGATGCAAGGAGTGTATAAATCAGTGGTATTCAATGCTATTTCTTTCCAGACTGTCTAACTGAGACTCAGAGAGGAAGGATTTCGCATGGTCCTTCAGCAAAGTTAACGATTGGAAATAAAGCCAGATCCATCCTTGTACCACCCTCTTGTCTCCCAGAAAATGATCTACCCCTAACCCCACATTCTCTTTCCAACCTGGGTGAGCAAGAGAGAGGCACATGTGCAAATGACAGACAGCTCCTCAATAGTTGGCAATTGCTAGAAGGTCTTTGGGGCTGATGTGAGGATGAACTGATGTGTTCTCCAAGGGGAGGTCTTCTTTTACCCTCTGTGGACACTTTTCACTGTTTCTGTCTTTATCAAGACTCAGTAGGTTACAAGTGAATCTTCAGTGCCTATTATAGAATTCTCACAAAGCTGCAGCATTAAATGGCATGCCATTTCTCTAGGCCCAAATTTCCCCATCTGTAAAAAATTGGAATCTTTACTTTTCTATACATGTATTCTAAGAGAATTTTGAAGTACATGCACCACTATGACATTATAAATAGACATCTAAAAATTTGTCATAAATTTAAATATTTCCAAGTGAGATATTTCTGAAGCAGTACTATCCAATAGAAGTGTGATGAGAATGTCATATGCAATTTTTAATTTTCTAGTAACCACAATTTAAAGAATAAAAGAGGAGCAGGTGAAATTAATTTTAATAATACACCTTTTTAAACTCAATATATTCAAAATATTAGCATTTCTATATGTAGTCAATATCAAAAATATTAATGAGCTACTTTACATGCTTTTTTCATGCTAAATCTTTGAAATCCGGTGTGAATTTTACATTAACAGCAAATCTCAACTTTGACTAGCTACATTTCAAGTGCTTGGTAGCCCCCTGTAGTTAGTGGCTATCAAGTTGGTCAGTGCAGTTCTCGGGTATTGTGTAGAGCTTCAACTCAGCTGTATCAAAACATTGGAGTTCAAAAGAGGAAGATGTGCACAGAATAAAGAAAAAAACCTTGGAGTTCAGATTTAATCTGTTTAAAGATATCTGCCATGGAGCTTAATTGGCAAAGCCAGTCTTTATTGTCAAACTCATCAGCCAAATCCAACTTACTGACAGCAAAGTCTGACTTTATTTTCAAACTTAAGGAGATGTGGTGGTACACAAGCTTTACTAACCTGTTCATTTCCTGAAATCAAATTTTAAGAAAGACAGATGATTGCATGTATGGATGACTGGATAATTGAGTGAAAGGACGAAGAGGGGGATGATGGATGGATGGATGGAGGGCAAACAGATAAAAAGAGGGGCGAAATAGAACTTAAACATGCCCTTGCCTGTGTTTGATGCCTTTGTGGAATAAAGTACTGCCACCTTCAATGTTTCTCACAGAAACTCCTTTGCCTGGCACTCAGAATTCCTCCCTTTGTTCGATGCCCTAGAGCCGAGACTCAGGATGAAGGAGAAGAGTTGAGCTTCTTGTGGGAAGCAGGAACAGAAGCACTGCGGAGGTGAGGAGGGAGAAGCAAGCTGGCGGTCCATACACATCACGTGGTCGCTGTTTGAAGTGCTTACAGCCACAGAGAAGGTGGAAGGGGCTGCCTCCAAGCTCTCCTCCTCTCAGGATTCCCTGTTCAGCCCACAGGAGTGAAGACTGCTGGGCTAGATCAGCCCTCGGGGCTCCTTAAGTTCTAACGCTGCCAGGGAAGGACTGAAGAACAGAGTCCAGCCCAACTTCTTGGGGCTGGATAACCTGGGGCAGTGTGTGAAGGCCTGGGGTCCCCAGTGATGCGAATATGGACAAGAGGCTTCTTCCTCCTGCCTTTCATTTGCCTCAAACAAAAAGTGGTATGACCCAAACCCTAACTTTTTGGGCCTGTATGAGAAATAAGTCGGAGTGTTGGTGTCATTGCCATTGTCCCCAGATCCTTTATAAATCAGAACCAGGGAGCCTGGGAGAAGCCTAATGTTGGAGATGTGCTAGAATTTAACAATTTGATAATATCAGGTGTAAGAAAAGGAGACCGTTCAGTCTTAAAGGTTAGCTTCAACCTCACCATCTGACAAATGAGGTAACCTGAAGCTCATAGAACTGAGAATCCTTTGTGTGCCAGAGAGGGTTCTGGAACACTTATGCACATTACCCTGTTTGCTTCTCACAGCACTTTTGGAGGTAGGTAGTACTGGTCCCCTTTTGAAGATGGATAGACTGAGGCCCAGAGAACTTTGTATTGGGGTTATCTTCCCCATGATGGAATCAGGTGGCTGTGATGGGACAAAAAAAAGCTTTGTTCCCATCTTACTCCATTTGTGCTGCTCTAACAGAATACTGTGGACTGGGTAATTTATAAAGTATGGAAATTTATATCTCAGGGTCAGTTCTGGAGGATGGGAAGTCCTAGGTCAAGGTGCCAACAGATTCATTGTCTGGTAAAGAAGTGGTCTTGCTTCCAAAAGGGATCCTTGCATGCTGAGTCCCCTAGAGGGGAGGAACACTGTGTCTTCACATGGCAGAAAGTGGAAGAGCAAAAGAGTTGGACTCCTTTCATGGAACCATTTTAAGAAGGGTAACTTTGCCATTCGTGAGGGCAGAGCCTTCACGACTCAATCCCCTTCCAAAAGCCACACCTCCCAGTACTGTGCATTGTGCATTAAATTTCAACATGAATTTTGCAGGGGACATAACCATTTTACCATATTCTCCTTCACCACCCAATCTTATTGCTTTTGACCTTGGATTTTACAGAAATTCACTCTTATGCACCCCTTGTGAGCATGGACATCACTACAACTTTAGAGGAAGTTATACTTTGTAGATGGGAATACTATGACTCAGAGAAGAGAATGTTCATATCCCCATAGCAGTACCTCTGTTTCCAATAAAGCACATATTGGAAAAGCCCATGGGTTTTCATCCTGTGTCTCTGTTTGCCCAGTGGGTTCTCTTCCTGCAGACACCTCCTGAGTCAACAGTGCCCATTCCACCCCCACCCATCTTCCTCCAGTCCCAGACTATAAGCACCCCAAGGGTTGGCCACTGCTTAGTGGAAGCTTCTGTGTGCTGCGGGGTGGCTAATGAAGTAGAAAATGCAATATTCTGTGTAAATAAACAGGCTGACACACCAAACTGGTCCCGCCTTAAGCCTCCTGCGTAAGATGGAAACTCCCTTCCACGCTGATAAGCACCAGCTGGTGTAGAATCACGGAGCAGGGCCTGGGAGTTGCTTGGAGACTGACCACACAGTCCTGCCAGGAACTGGCACTGCCTAGATATGAGGCTGGAAGGACAGTGACACCAACAGTTTCTTGGAGACCTCACAGAGCAAGGGTCTCATCGTGGGCTACGCAAACCAAGCAGCAAAGTCAGGAATCACGAACGGGACAGCATCACTTCTAGGCTAAGAAAGAGAGACTGCCAAAACCTGCCTGAGATACGAACACAGAAAGCAGAAAGCCAGAAAAATATAACAGCAGGGATAATAATAGTGACTCCCGTAAATTAGCTCACTTTGGTGAAAATGCATGAGTACTTGCATTTCTCTAGGTTAGCAAAAAAAATAAAAGTAAAAATAAAAATCACTAAAACTTAGATGGGGCAGTGAAATATAGTTCACAGTTGGTGCTGGTATAGCTCGGATTTGAACTCAGGTCCTTCCCACTCAGGAGTCTGGACTTCTACATCCCTGCCAGGCTCACTGTATGTGTTAGGACAGTGCTGGGACATCAGGGCAGGCTTCCCGTGTGACTGGTGCAGGGAAGAAAGGGCCTTGGCTGGCAAGGCGGGCATAGGAGGGTACACTGTGGCATTGTCCTGGCTGGTCTGGACCCCAAGGGAGGGTGAAGCCTGCTCCCTCTTTCTAAAGAGGACTCCAGCATGCCCTAGAGACTCAGCTCAGGATCCCTGGTTCTGAGATGCTTGACCTTGACCTGCACCAATGGTCTGAGTGCCTCATGCTGTGATCACCCCCTGGGCTGCCATCTGCTCCCTCACCCTCTCCCTCACCAGTGCCCAGAAGCACCCCTCCCTGCATTGAACAAATGTGAGCAGCTTCTCAACAGGGCAGAAAAGGAGTATAAGGACGGCATGGTCTTCTTGGGCTGGCCACTCCACCTGGGGACCCTGCTATCTTCAGTGTCAGCAGCATCCCCCACAGTGAGGCCACAGCAAGCTTCTACCTCCTCTCATCTCTGCCCTTCCTTACCTCCTACTTCGCCCCTCTTCCTAAACTTACCTTTCCTGCAAGTCTATGGTTTGCCTCAAAGAGGCGTTTATTTGAGCGTGCATGTATATGCTTTTTGAAGTTTTATACAAAGTTGCACGAAGCCGAGCCTCTGTGCCAGGCACCGTGCTGGGGGCTGGCATGCAGAGAGCACCAACAGGCGGGGTCCCACCTCTATGGAACTTGGACTCCGGTGGAAGACAAGGATTCCTGAAAGAGGTGGCTGTCTCCTTCTGCAAGATGCGGACAAGGACTGCAGAGGCAGGGTGGGGCACTGAACAGTGACAGCAGGGAGGCGGGGAGAGCCGGGGACTCGGGGACTGGCCGCCTCAGGGGTGGGGAGGGGCACGGTCCTGTCCTGACTCAGCACTAACACACACAGTGTGAACCTGAGGGAGCTCCGCCTCTCCCGAGCTTCGGTTTTCTTACCTCTTAGATGATGTTGTGTTCTGCGCCCAGGTCTGTTCTCCAGCAGTCTGGTGCATGATTGTGATTGCCAGCATGGGAAGGGCGCTTTATCCGAAGGAGAACTCCTCTCATTTGGGGCTCTCTGCAGGCATCTTGCGAGGAGCTTTACTCACTTGATCTAGCTTAGCCTTTTGGCTTCTCTGTGAGGTGGGCACTGTTTTCATCCTACTTTACAAATTAGAGAGCTGCTCAGGGCTGGCTGGGGCTGCATCCCAGGTCTGCACAAGCTGAACTCATGCAGTTCCCACCGCACCTCAACCTCTCTAGGATTGCGAAGGGCAAGGCTTCTCCAAAGTCTACCCTACACCTCCCTGAGGGTGCATACAGCCTCGGGGTTCCAGTTTGGGGTACACATTGTGTGGGCTCTAGAGACAGACAGAGCTCAGTCGAAGCCCAGCCCTTCCATACCCTTCCCTAAGGCCTCTGGGCAAGAGAAGACCTTTGTTCCTTCAATCCTCAGTTTCCGCAGTGGTAGGAGGGGGCAGTGACATGTAACTGCAGGAAATCGTTAGTCCAACCATTCCGACTAGTAGTTAGCTGTGTTTCTAAACCGACAGGGTTCAGGTGTTGACACAGGTGCTCATCCATAATCTGGATTTATAATTGTCAAGAACTGTGATGGGTCTGAGGTTTTACCTTATTTGCAGGCAAACAAATTAGCCTAGCAGTTTCCCGGATGCTGCAGAAGATATGCAACTCCTAGATCAGGGGACAGGGAACAATTTATTACTCAGGCAATGAGTAACGTCACATCCAAATGGTGTGACACATGATGAAATCCCAAAACCAGAGATGTTGGCGTGGATGTGGAGAAAATGGAACACTTCTACATTGCTGGTGGGAATGCAAACTAATTCACCCGTTTTGGAAAGACGTTTGGAGAATACTCAGAGATCTAAAAATAGACTTGCCATTTGATGTAAGGCTTTGGATTTCATTTGCTAGGCAGTAGGGAGTCATTGATTTTTGTTCTTCTGGGCAGTGCCCTAATCAGGGCCCTCAAAGTGTTTAGCATCTAATTAGAGGCAAAGGGTAGTTAGCTTAGGCTATCCAGAGAAGACCAGTACCTTGAATATAGGGTGTCCCAAAAGTTGCCATACATAGGGAAAATGGGAAATTGTAGCCGAACACAAAATATTCATTACAGAATTTTACAAACAGGTGGCCAATATATAGAGAATATTTTGTAAACTTTTTAAATGAATATTTGTAAATGTGCATTCAGCCACAATTTCCCATTTTTCCTATGATTGGTGACTTTAGGGGTAACTTCTCAGACATCCTGTGATGTAGGAAGCTGAGAGAGGGACCCATTTCCGGAATAAGGCAATTAATCCAGTGTTAGACATGTTACTCGAGACTTGTTTGGGTGGGTCTTCTTAGGTTATAAATTCCTTGTGAAAATGGGTTAGTGAATTAAGTGTGTAATAAACATAGGAATACTAAAGTTGAGATTTGTTTTTATGCCACTGTGTGTGTGGACTGAGCATTAAGTCTGAACATTGTAAATTCTGGACATCTCATTTTAGTCTTTGATTCTAACTTCTGTGGTTGTTCCCTTCAACAATAAGATGATGATAATAGCAGTGCTAGAGAGATGCTCTGAGGAGTAACAAATTGATACCAGAAACAGAAACTGTAATAGTTTCTGTGACATGAACACAAGAGTAAAATCAGCAATTTTACTACCTGTGGTGCTGTAGAGGAGAAGCTTCAGCAGCTGATTGATTCTGGGAGGCATCTGACTGTGGGTGGCACATTTCTCTGTGTAGCTAGCATCCTGGGAGTGTACCTACTTAGGACTCTTCTGGACACTTTATCCTAGAGAAGTGTTGCATTGAAGCAATATAAACGGCTCTTTGATGTCAAGGCATTCCATTTTCTAGTCCTTGCTCCTACCTATGTGTTCTTATGGTTTACTACTTCCTTAAATAGTGCAACTCAACAGTTCCACCAAGGAAGTCCCCTGTGCACCTACTGCAAATACATCTTATCAGTTTTAATTTTTTACAAGGTCTTCTTAAAACTTGAAGGTCTGCTTTGGAGGGGTGGCTGTGTTTTATCCTGAAACTTGCCTGGCATCTTCACCCCATTACCACCTTATCAACCCCAATCCCAGTTTCCAACACATGACCTGAGAGTAAACCCATAGTTTTGGTCAGGCTGGTGTGTTGGGTGTTCTGTGAGAACCTTTGCTCACACTGTTGCTTCCTTTGGAATGCCTCGTTGATTGTGTGTGAGTGTGCAAAGGGCACTGGGGATTGGAGTTGGCTCCCTAACTTTAGGACAAGTTACTTAACAGATTTTTTTTTAATTTGCATTTGTAAGAGGGATTTCAAAGTTTTTTTTTTTTTTTTTTGCAGTTTTTGGCCTGCCAGGTTTGAACCCGCCACCTCTGGTATATGGGGCCGGTGCCCTACTCCTTTGAGCCACAGGTGCTGCCCAGGATTTCAAACTTTTAAAAAACCTTGGTGTTTTTTAAAAGATAAAAGTGGAGCTCTTCTGATTAAAACTGGATGTAGGGGCAGGGAAAGTTTCCTCCTCTACTTTGCACAGTAGCCCTGAGGCACTTAAGCAGCATCCTTAGTTGGGGGGACTGTCTGTCCATTACTCTTTCTCTGGGAATAGCCATCTCTCAAACCTGAGCTCCTGGCCTGCTTTCTCTGCATTTAGCACTTAATTTATGTTCATTTAGTTAATTCAGCACTTCATTATGCAGTCTTATTTTCTTCTCTAATTGATTATATAAATAAATCTTGTTTCTTCCTAACAGCCTTGAGAGGAGGAATACACTGATAGAGACAGAGTAGGCATTTAGAAAATAATGAATGCCTGATTGATTAAATTAGTGGTTCTCATTCTTTGCTGGGATAAGAGTCACCTGTGGAACTTTTTTAATGTGCAAAGACCCAGGCCTCACTTGAGTTTCTAATACAGTAGAGGCCTGAAAATCTATACTTTAAAAAACTTCACAGATAATTCACTTGCATCAAATGATTACTGTTGCATTTCAGATGATTTTCAGATCATTTCAGATGATTCACTTGCATCAAATGATTATGTTGCATTTCACAATTGTTTATTGCTTGGAATATTTAGAAGAGTAGTTATCAGTTGTTGCACCAACAGGCTGAGTAGTGAAAAGGTAGGCTGAGATCCAGGGGTCTGGATCCTTACTCTGTTTCTAACACTTTCTAGCTTTCTGATTCTGAACAGGTCACTTAACTTTTTCTTTTTTTTTGAGACAGAGCCTCAAGCTGTCACCCTGGATAGAGGGCTGTGGCATCACAGCTCACAGCAACCCCCAATTCCTGGGCTCAAGCGAGTCTCTTGCCTCTGCCTCCCAAGTAGCTGGGACTACAGGTGCCCGCCACAACGCCCGGTCGTTTTTTGGTTGCAGCCGTCATTGTTGTTTGGCGGGCCTGGGCTGGATTCGAACCCGCCACCTTAGGTGTACATGGCTGGCGCCTTAGCCCGTTGAGCCATAGGCGCTGAGCCCACTTAACTTTTTCAACCCATAGGATTCTAATTGAAAAATTACGAGCTGGAGTAGATAAATAATTTTCACATTTTTTTTCTTTGATAAG